>JASSUY010036542.1:73763-94356 GCA_032466535.1 Forpus xanthops
CCCCGCCTTCCGCCCCGCTCCGGTCCCATTTATGAAGCCCGTCTCCTATCACGTGTCCGTGTGCCTTTTGTCCCGGCCCTGGCAGCGGCAGAGGCGCTCCGCACGCGCGGGCAGCGCCGGGGGACACGGGCGGCCGTGCCGCCTAAACTTCGCCCCAGGGGAGGGACGCGGGGACAGCGGGGGGGCGGGCGGCGGAAAGCGGGTCCTGGCCAACCCCGTCCTGCTCGGGCCGTGCCCCGCGGCCCCGCCTGCCCGCCCGCCGCTATCCCGGCGGTGGGGCCGTGGGCGATTAAACGTGAGCAGCCCCGTCGTGTCGGCGCCCCGCCGAACGGGGAGCGCGGCCTCCAACCGATGTGGCCGGCCGGCAGCACCTCCTCCGCACCGCGGGACTGGACGGAGCCTCACCGCCGCGGGGGCAGCGCTGTCCCGCCGCAGGGCACGGCACGGCACGGCCGCTGTCCCCTTGTGCCCGCCGGTGCTGAGACGAACGGTCTCGAGGCCTCGGATTTGGTGCACCCGAGGGACTGCGGGGGCTGGCGGCCTTTGGCCTCGGTCTGTGGTGCTGACCCCCAAGGCTGAACCCTTTCCCTGTGGAACGTCAGAGTTTTACTATGGTTCATTTCCCTTTTCCCCGCGATTCTTGAGTCCTGCCTTGGGTATTTTGGAGCTTACACGACTTCCCTCAGAAGTGCTGGGGAATCCCTCATCTCTGAGGGGTGAAATGGCTCCAGAGGCCATGGGCAATGGGCAGATCCATAAAAGCTGGGCTTTATTCGACAGCTGATCCCTAAGGGCTGTAATATTCAGCTGGCTTTGCTCTGCATGCTTCTGCCTCTGCAGTGCCATAAATATGTATTTGCCTTCACACATATTAATACAGAATCATGATAAATATTTATCATTTGACATAGTATTGAATGAAATCAACTGGTCCATCTACCACATCCAGCCACAGAGCAGGAATAGGCTGTATTCCTCATTTCTCAGGGAGAAAAGCATCCAACTCTTCACGAGTGAGTGTTAAAAGATTTCAGATGGCTGTATTTTCCAGGGGTACCCAACGGAAGGTGTGTCTACCATCTGACAGTGTGTCTTCCTCTTGAAGATCTCTTGAGCTGGGCCCCCAAGGCCTGAGGCACCCAAAATCTCAGGGCTTCATGCAGGGAACTGCATCTGCCAAGGAGCACCGACCCATTCTCACGATCCATTGTTTTCCGTGCATCTAGTTCCACAGTGAGCCTGCACGATCATAATTACTGCCTATATTTTTGCCGCCGCTGGCTCTTTCTGATGGTAATCGTTAAATTAACAAGAAAGGAGATTATTTCAAAAGGCATTCCTGTGAGAAAAGTGGAAAAGAGAAAAAAGGCGAACTCATTTGTGCCCAGCTCGAGTTTCTGATATTAGTCAGTCTGTCTGGTCATTCGGAAGTGGTTGGTGGTATATAAAAAGAACTTTATTTAACACTGCAGTAAATCAGAACAGATTTCTCTTTGGCTGTGTGTTTCAGAAAGCGCTGGCTTCTCAGAGGGCTAAGACTACTTAATTCTTTGAAAGAGTCGGATTCTTTTGCTTTTAGGGAGGACCTACCAGGTTAAACTTCTCTTCCACGTGGAGGGGCACATCCCCATGCCAAAGGCAAGTCACACCCAGTGGACATCACCGGATTAAAATCAGCTCACAGGGAGAATTTAAGGGCATGTGTTACTGCACACCCCACCTCCACATTCATTGCTTGCTGAAGATCCCCATCCTGAACTGGGCGTTACCCCAATCTTGGGGTAATCCTTCTTCCTTACTCAGATGGTAAAGAGGGAAATTGCAGTGTTGAGCATGTAGCCATGCCCACACACAGAGGCTTTATTTTTTTCCCCCTAAAATCCCCCACAGTTGCTACTGCCAGTTCAGCCCACAAGCATAGCAGTTCCACAGGAGACAAGACGCCTGGGTGTCCAGAGGCGATTCAAGTACCAAGTTCTCATCCCGCTTCATGTCAGAGCACCCTGTGACCCTTCCTGCCTTGCACACCCCAGCCGCTTCTCCAGGATACTGCTTTTAATTTGGGAATCTGGCAAAGGGAAGGTTGCTGCAATTCTTTGACACCTGTTCCTAGTGGAGCTGGTTGGAAAACCTCTGAAAGAACAGCTTTCCACTGGAAAATGCAACCCTGTCAAAATCGAAACGCTTTGCAAACTTGTGTCGGTTGCACTGAAAATGTCATTTTAAAAAAGAGTAAGTGGTGGAGGGATGTTCCAACAGTGTGGGAACATCTCATTTTGACATTTCCAAGCTAAATGTTTCAATTTCTTTCTTCAAAATGGGTTTTGGTTTCAAAATATTTCCTTTTATATTATATATTATGAAATAATACCAAATTTGAAAAGCTGAATCACATGTTTCCTTTGATCTGAAATTAATGTTCTCCACAGCTTTCTTGAGGTAAAGAATTCTGCTGTTCTGATTTGGAGCAAAATTTTAAATGCCAAACACCTAGGGAAACGAGAATATCTGAATTTTGTTGGGCTCTCAACCCCATGACAGAATTCTAGCACACATCCACGGCCACCTTTCTAAAATGCATGATTGCAAAATGCTTAAAACAGTGGAGGGCTACTTGCAGTCTTGTCTTTACTCACAATTTAAGCCTTGCTACCAGTCAAGAGAAAATTATTTAACAACAAAGATGAGGTCCGAAGGAAAAGCTGGGGGTGGACATAGATCCCAGGAGCAGAAGTTCTCCCTTTCCTTTTGATAGCTCCCAGTTAATATACCTCAAAGCGATGCATCAGTTAGGTGGCCATCCCCAGTACTATTGTGCCCTGGTTTCATCTGGGATAGAGTTAATTTTATTCCTGGTAGCTGGTACAGTGCTATGGTTTGGATTTAGACTGAGAATAATGCTCGTAACACAGTGATTATTTAGTTGTTGCTAAGCAGTATTTACTTTAAGTTTGGAACTTTTCTGCCTCTCACACCACCTCACCAGTGAGTAGGCTGGGAGTGCACAAGAAGCTGTGAGGGAACACAGCCATGACAGCTGACCTCCACTGGCCAAAGGGATATTTCATACCATAGGGCATCATACACAGTATATAAATGGTGGGGAAGGTGGGAGCTGCTGCTCAGGAGCTGGCTAGGCATTGTTTATCACTTGTTTTGTATATTCAAACTCTATTATTATTGTTATTATTATTATTACTACCCTTTCCTTTTCTGTCCTATTAAATTGCCTTCATCTCAACCCACAAATTTTGCTTTTATTCTTCCAATTCTCTCCCATCTCCTGGGGGAGGGAGTGTGAGTCAGCAGCTGTGTGACTGGCTGGGGTTAAATCACGACATAGGGCAAACTGGAATTTCCTTCAGTTCTTTCAGGAAGAGAAGGAAAGAGGGTAAGAGATGAGGTAATCCAGGTGATCCTGTGCTCTTTCTAAATCACAAATTCCACCAATTCTTGGCCTCTCAGTCAGATTTTTTTTTGTTTCCAAAGACGTGTATTTTGTATTTTACTGAAAAATAAATTCAGTCTGTCGCTTTATGAATGTTGCCTTCTATCAATGAGGCATGTTATTATCTGTTTAGGCTGATCAAAGGTGCTAATGAGTGAGATTGCTGATTTACTTATCAAAAATCCTTACAACAAGGTGTTTTCTGCTGCTGCCTTATATAGGTTTGTGCCTTTTATGCCTTCTTCCATAGGTGGATACAACTATCAAACAAGATATAATTGAGCTCCCAAGAGGCATTTGAAGCACACTGGCTTCTAATACTCTTACCCTGTGTCCTGTCCGCAGGCAAATGGGTTTTCACAATGTTTGTGTGGCAGTTTCTTGAACCATTTTTAAGTGAGAGACAAGATTTGGTCTTATATCTAGTTTCTACTTCAGAAGACTGCCTGCTTCTCTCAAAGACTGTCAGTTTAGAAGACTTTGCTGCTAGGATAGCAATGATCACCATGGGTGAACACAGCCCTTCCACTAGTTCACAGACATTAAATCTCTGGAAAAAGCTGAAGAGAGTCTTCACCGTAAATACAGTTCTGCCCCTGTGTATCTTTAGGGCCAGAATAGAAATTCCATTGAACAAGGAAGACAGAAAGTTGAGAACCAAGACCTTAAACCTTGACCTCCTGTGCTAGCTTTCTTTTCCTCAACCACAGAGCCTGAGGACCTGAAACGTTCTGGTGCCGCTGCAGCACAGACAAGTACTCTTAAAGCAACAGGATTTTTCAGCTTTTCTGTTTTCTCCTCAAGCTATTAAACAAGCAAGATCAGGTTGGGACTCACTTGTTATGTGATGTTTTCCCTCTTTTTTCAGTAGTGAAAACTGCAAGTTTCAGTGAGTTCAGCAAGAGCTCCATGAGCACGGCACATCAGGACATTATGCTGTTTGCCTTTCTCCGCTGGTGCTTCCCAGCTGTAAAATAAGGATAATAGTATATTTTTTTCTTTCACCCCTCTCAGGCATTTCTATTTAAACTCTAAGGTCAGCAAATCAAGAACTGTCTCTTACTAAGAGTTTTTGAGCACCTCTCACAACAAAGTCATAATCTCGTCTGTGACCTCCAGGCACTAACACATTGCAAATAATAACAATAAAAACTCAATCAGAAATGTTATTGTCCAGCAGTAACTTTACTGCCATCCAGCAAATGGAAAGAAACACAGCCCCGGGAATGACAGAACCCATGAAAGTGAGTGGGTTACCTTTGGGCTTTGCTAATTATCCAGCTCCATATTTAGTCAAGTGTTGGTCTCTTGTGAAAGGGTTGAGCTGCCAGTGGGCAGCCACTGGTTCATATCACTGCCGAGGCATGGCAATGTTCTCATTTTTGTCTGTCCCTGCAGCACACTTCAGGCTGTTGCTCAAGTGTTTTTTCCACTGGCTGAGAGTGGGAGATGTGCTGCTCCTGTTATAGTGCAGATGCCCACCAGCTACGAACAGAGAGAGACCACCAACTCATCTCATGCAGGAAAAAACCTTTCATCAGTAATGACTTTGTGTCGCTATTGCCCCTGAACCAAATTAAAACCAGTGATGCAGGCATTCAAGTCTCTCTAGCTCATCATTAGCTATCCCCTGAAGCTATCCTGTTCCCCAAATATTATTCTCTTTGGCTTCTTGCTTTGTCTTTCCTTTTAAATAGGAGTTGAGCAGTGATGAACCATTTTATCCACTGTTCTATGTAATTTAGGTTATCAACTCAATGAATTAAGAAGGGGATGTGTAGCACAGTTAAGAATACATGTTTTTAAAAAAATCTCAGTCTACTACTGATGATATTAGCAACCATACCAGGCAGAATGCGGTTGAGCTTAATCTTCTGCTGTATTGATTTTTGGTAATGTTTTGCCTGTTCTGTTGTGGGTGGCACTGCAGGGTACTAACAAGGTTTCTTCTTTTGCTCTGATGGCAGAGATACTATGCTGTATCACGTTCCTTCCACCAACTCCTGGCAACGATGACAGAAAAGGAGAACCAGAAGTCTGGTGAGCAGTTTCAAAAACAAAGGCTTTCCCAGATTCAGAGGCGGGAAATTGCTTATCTGACATCTGTTGCCCGTCACACATTTGCTGATGCCTGGGGAAGGACTATTAGAAATGTTCATTTGGGCTGAAGTCTGCAGTCCCCTCCTTCTTCCTTTCTCAGCCTCCCTCTGATGCTCAGGTCTCAGCTCTGGCACACTGGTAGGGAGCTGCTATGTTCAGCGTGAGCCCATGACATGGTGCTCCCTTTCAGAGCAGTGCCTTCTGGCTTCAGCAACTCTAATTGGCTCTGTGCTTTGAACCATTCAGCACTTTGTGCTCTGCTCAGTGTGGCTTGGTATTGACTCACTCTTCATCTCAAGTCTCCAGAGCAAATGGCAGTAATCTCTTGAGCTTAACGATCGTGATTTTGGAGTCACTTTTTCTGCAGAGTTTGAATCTGTGGCTGCAGAACTAGGTAAGGGTTCATGAGCTGCTCCATTAATGGCATATGCAGCTTCAAGCACCTGCTTTGTCATTTCTGCATGTTCCTTCAGAACTAAAAGATGTCTGAGGCACAGCAGCTTCCTTTCCACCGTTGTAAAATCACAAAATGATGGTCTGGGTGGAAAAAGGTTGTCAGAGAAGAAAATGAGTGTACTGTGTTAGAGAGGATGGGCCTCTTTGACCTTGGGGATGCTGCTTTTGAACCTTATTTTTTATATTTTTCTAACACAAAGGAAATTGCTGCCTCTCCTAAGTGATCTTTCAATACAGAGAAACACCCTCATTAGTTTTTTTTTCACCTTCTCACCTTCTTTCATTAAACCATACTCTTTACAGTCCCAGTTGAACAGCAGAGAACATTATGAGCTGACTGAAAAGCATTTTCCTTTGTTAACGTTTTTTCATCATCAAGCAACAGAGCAGTAATTAGGACACAGATCATCTTTTCATTACAAATATGCATTGCAAGGTATAAAAAAAAAAGTGGGTTCCTCAAATAAATAAATAAATAAGCAAACAAAACAACTGTGTGGTGAAAGGAAGGAATTGAGAAAAACAAGATGACAAAGCTTTTTCCTGATGCTCTACCTTTGCTAATGTTCAGAGGCATCAAAGTCAGGAAAGTCTCCAAGTGATGGGTGCTCTGAATGTTGCATTTAATGGAAATAGGCATAGAATTGTATCTGCAACTTCTGTGGGATGCAAATCGATATCATTCATCAGTATGGCAAAATAAACCAACAAGTAAACAAACAAAACCCAACTGAAAACACGGCCTAAGATGACTCTTAAATAGATTGGTTCCTTCATGGAAATATACAGATTTGTTTTCTCTCTTGACTTTTGCTCGCTTTTTCCTTGTTCCTACTAGATAGAAAAACAACCCATCATCTCAGTTTTAAAATAGGGATGGTATATATCTGTCTGTGTGGCATATATCTTCAGTTCCAGAAAAGAGAAACAGTTATGAGTTTGGATGAGAACTACACATTTTCTAGCTCAATTTCATTTGGAGATGCAGCTGTGTGAAGGAGGCACTCTTTCTGTATGTGTGTTTGTATGGCACTTTATAAATGAGGCCGTTACTGGAGGGTGAGGGAGAGAGCTCAACTGCTATCATAATGACTGTAAAACCCAGCTATGATGAAAAGCACTGAAAGTATCAGTGCATAAGTGCTATCCCAGGAAAAGGTACACCACTCTGTCACTGCTGCAGAAGGGAAGGGGAGTTGGTAGCTCATAATCTACTCTTCTTGCCACTCCTAACAGGATGCGGAGGACTGCAGTGGGTCTTTTCCCTATAACATAGCACACGCTCTGTTTGGTGCACTGGTGCAGCTGTGCTCCTGGTGTGTGCATACTTAAAGCTCCACTCAGGCTCCCCTTCCTCCCCAGTCTGGATCTTCCCATCAGTTTGCCCAGCACGGGGAAGCATAGTGAGTCTGGAGAACTTGCTTCCCCTTGCATTTCGTGAGAAACAAACAGTGACTCCAAAGTAGAAAGCAACACAAACTTCTCTCTCTTCTTTTGTGCCAGCTCTCAGGCTGTATCACAGTCTGGTCCTCAAGAGACAGTCTGGCTACTTCTTTTGCCTCTGCCAGCTTTTTTATGCCTTTTCCACAATTATTACAGTTATTGTGGCTACATTTGTTCATATGGTCAAAGGCTGCTAATGCCATCCCTTCCTGTCCCACAAATTATTCATTATAGTGTCATTCAGTACTCAGCAGAAAATGTACACTGATGTGCTTGTTTCCATTTATTCAAACAATTTGGGCACGGAAGCACTGTCAACTCAGGTTTTGTCATTTCAGAACACTCACCTTAAATCTTGTGCCACTTGTGTGATGGAGAGGTCACCTAGCATCTTCTGCTCTGTAAAGCAGAGGGAGTGTGTGGGCGTGCTTTACAACTGCGGGTTTAAACAACAAAAGAAATTACAAAGCTCAAGCCCACTCAACATTTTCTCTACTAGGGCAAGGGGGAACAGGATACTAAGAGCTGATCACTTCACAGGTCCATACCAACCCTGAATCCTCTGGAAAACTAATCCATAGCAATGCCAGTGAGGTTCTGGACACGGATCAGCCTGGGATCAGCCCATGCAGCTCACCTTGCAGAATTAACATAAAGAGGAAAACAGGGTAAACAGCTGGTGGGATCGGCATTTAGGAGAAGAAGCCAGCCTATCATTGTTTTGGCACACCCCCCTGCTGAGAAGTTATTGTTTTTCACATCAATTTGTGGTTGAGAAGGGGGTTTTGGCTTGCAGAATCAATTCACTTTATGAAGAAAACACAAAAAAAAAAAAAATCAGGGCCAGAAGAAGTGTGTTATCTCAAGGAAAATCAACAACATAACGTCTTCCTGAGAGAGCACAGCCTTGGAAGCATCCTCAATGGTTGGCTAGGGAAAGCTGACTTCTGAACTCCAACCTTGGAAGGAGACTCAGAAATAATGTGCTGTTTTCGTAGCTACAGAATATTTAAATTCACAGCTCATGTTGCAGAATATTAAAAAAAAAAAACCAACAGGATCATTTAAGGACTGGAAGATGGACTAGATTATTTTATTATCTACGTTCCAATGCCCTTTTCCTGTTTCTGAGGCCTGAGCTTATCTTCTGCTCATCTGTATTGGCTCCAGCTCAAAGGGTCATATAACCGGCTGCGTCAATAGCAGAGCTTTTAGCACCAGCACCAGGAGCCATCTTGGACAAATGGAATCATGGATAAATTCTTCAATTTCCCCCCTCCCTCAGCCATTTATAAAAGCTATTTTTATTAAAACCTTCTTGGGTACTTCTCCTGCTGCAGCTGGGAGACCATGTGATGATCATTTTCTATGAAACCATAGAAAAAAGAGGCAGAAGTGCCATAGAAAAAAGAGGCAGAAGTGCTTTGTTTACTTCAGTGTTGGCTTTCATTTGTTTCTGCAATGCTTGTTTCCTTTACGGTGACCAAGAATACTAGAATGCAGCATAAAAGCCTTGACAGATGCTGCAGCAGGAGAATTTCTCTGTTCAGAAGGTATTTTTAAGTGAAAAGGTGTAAGACACATTTAGCCTGTTTGTCAGGGAATTGTTACTTGGTTAACGCTTTTTAAGAGCAACACAAAGACACCATCTATTTTAGACCATAGGTTAGTTAGAAGGCTAGCCTGCTGGACCACACTTGTCTATTGTACTGAGTAAGAAACGCAACAGTATGTTGAGATGCTCTATTCTGCCACCACAAAATAAAGATATCTTCTCACTTCAGCAGTGGTGCAGTTGTGGTTATTAAAGACAGAAGAGTCACAAAACACAGAAAGCTTTTCCACACATTTACATTGTCTAAAGTGTGGAAGCATCTTGGCCTACGTACTTGCCCAAGTCAGTTTTCTGCTGTATCCAGTGCAATAAGATGACCTTAGAAGAGGAATTTCCCTAGCAGGGATCGCAGAGTCAAATTCTGTTGTGTCTGATTTTTGTCATTTATGCAAGTCTACGTAACTGTGCCTCCCACTTGCTTTGTACTCTCCCCCCAACACACACACCTTCAACCCTTTGGAATGGATATTACTATGGAAACAATTGTGTCCTTGCTATTGTTAAGGGCAGCTGAGTGACATCCAGAAATCCCATATACCCGCAGAAAATTGTAATAGTAAATCATCTGACCAGCTATTCTTAGCCATCCTCTTTCTCATGTTAGAGAAGGATGATATATAAAGGGAGATTATATGAAGGAGCTTTTTTGCTCGTGGAAATTTATGACCGCTCAGCTGAAGCATAAGAGTAAAGGTAAAAAACCAAAAGCATTTCATGAGCTGCAGAACTAATGAAGCCTAGTTCCCTATGGATTTGTATCCCATGGCTGGATTCTCTGATGACTAATACAACACTAGCCGTCTGATCACATCTTTCTTTTAGCTGGGGCATTCAGAATGCCTTTGTGCCACGCGGATTCTCAGGTATCTAATAACAATTGAGTTAAAATTGCAGCTTTCTATCCATGAGGGTACTGACAATGGTCTGTCTCATCTACCCACACAATGGCTTTCATCAAACTTGTAAAAAATCTAACATCTGAGATTGCTATACTTCCATCATACTTGGATGAAACCAACTATCAACTTCAGAAAGTATTAGTGGGGAACAGACAGACACAAAGACATTGAATATGTGATCTTGTGAACCTCTTTTCCTTGGGAAATCAGCCTAAAATTTTGTTTGAATTCTTGTTCCTTGTAATAATGTTCCTTTGCCCAAGTTCTTTAGACTAGCAGGTGGATAATCCTGCTTTACTTCATAAGAGATGATGTAAAGACTTTTCAGTCTTTTTTAACACATGGTTAAAAAAGGTAAATGTGCAGCAAGGAAAATTAAATATGAGGTTTGGATTATGGGGCTTTTTTTCTTTTCACATTCAAAGTTCAGGCTGCCCAGAAAGCATATAGAGTCCCTGCCCTTGAAAATACTTGGAAGTCAGCTAGGGGAAGCCTGGAGCTATTTTCTGTGACTTCTGCTTTGAATGGGGACTGGACCAGATGACCTCCAGAGATCCCTTCTGATCTAGAGTTTCCATGCTTCTGTATTACTTTAGATTTCATTTCTGTAGGCTTTCTGTAACCCAAGGAGAACCACAGTCAAGGTCAAATTCTTCAGGAACATGAAGTTCTGATAACCAGTGTGTGCGTGCTGGCATGAGCAAATCCTCTGTGAAAAAGTACATATTTTTACTGTCTGAAACAAACTAGACCTTTTCTATGAAGTCTTCAGCATTTTCTGAATATTGATCTCCTCATTGTTTCCTTTAAACTGTGTATAGTCATTGTGAAGCTTCAAATTCTATAAAATACTCCAGCTTTTGCACCTCCCTCTCTGATAAACTGGAGGATACAATGCAGGCAGTAAGAACACTGGAGTCAGTGTCTCCTGCAGATACTTTGTGAAGTCACTCCTTCTATAATTTTGTATAGTATGTTCTGGAAAACTTGGTGGAGTGGAAGAAAAAAGGGAACTATTATTTTTATGGAACACAACACTTTATAATGTCATTGCCTCTCTCAAGTGCAATCAGTTATTGAGCTGGCAGTGTTTAGAAGCAGATGAAAGTCTCTGCAGATCTGAAGACCCAAATGTTCCAGACCCCCTTATTGGGAATATATGGACACAGGAACTAAAAAAAAATACATACAAAATCATCATAAATGTATTTTTTTAATTTCCGTTGACATTAGTGCAGTGAGAGGTGATGAAGTTGTATATAACTAATATGCCCAATAGCCATAATAAAACATGTCCAGTGACAAATCTTTTCACACCAGAAATTCACCTTTGCTTAGCTTAAACCTTCTCACCAGCCCCTGCAGCACTGTTCCTGAAATAATTGTGTGCTTCACTATTTATTGCTCACCTTGTGATAGCACATAGGGGTCCATCTTGGAGGGCTGGAGAGAGCACTCTGGAAAGCAAGGGCACTTGCTTTTGCAACACAGGGTTTAGGAGCTCAGACCAGAGGCAACAGGTGGATATAACAAATAGCCAGAGGCAGCTCAGGGTATCAATGGGGCAATTATGAATGGTGTGATAAGCAGCTGCCACAGCACAGCAGCTGCCTAGCAGCCCAACATCTCTCACTGAAGAAAGAAAGAAACCAAGCCACCAATAACTGACACCCATCCCTGAGCCTCACTGACGAAGATGAGTCTAATTGGAGGTGCTATATCATTGGGGTTTGGTTACTCATGTCCTTTTTCACCCCTGCCCACTTCCCAGTGGATGTTGTACCCTTATTGCCTGTCAGCTTTTGTACTTAGGGCTATGCTGGTCCACATGAGGACATGAAACAAAAGTTCCCTGACTTTGTCAGGAAGAAAGGGCAGATTGTAGATGTTGGGTGGTGGGGACAGTACATAAAGTGTTATGGACAGGAGTAGGGGAGTAATTTCTTCTGTAATACAGCCTAAGACTAAGTGAACATTTGCAGAGGTGAGGTTGGTTAAGATCTTGGGCATCTGAGGGGGAAGGATGGGAAAAGAGTGAAGGTCCTGTATTTGTGTACTAAGACACTGCTGTGCACCAGAATAGGAAGATGCTGTGGTCTGGTCCCTCAGTACAGGCTGAAGCCTACATCCACCCTTTAGGATCGTCACAGCAGCAAACTTGCTTGTCCATACGAGGTACTCCAAAATCACACAACAGGAGCGGTAGCCACCTTTGTATTAAGACAGCTAAACATACATGAGTACTTGTAGGCATCTGCATGTGGGTGTCTTGAGATCCCCTGTTAGTCTGTGAAGACCCAGTCAGTATAGTCAAGAGATCATGGCAAGTGACTCAGGTGGCGCACTACTGAACAGACATAACAATACAGCTCAGGTGCAATCCAGCCCTTGTCAGAGCATCGCATTTTGCCTACATTCAGCCTCTCAGGAGTTCAAGATCTTCTGCAGGTCCTGATCATACCTGCTGCTCCAGGGAAAATCTTTTAGATATCGAGCTGCACCCAGTTTTGGAAACCTGGTCAAGCTCTAGGTTTGCAAGTTTGAGCTAATTGAATTGGTTTTAAAGTCTGAGCTTATTGAATTAAGTTTGTAAATTCTACTGACTGCACTGACTACCTCTCTGCTGACTTACCTTGAGGGTTTGGACATCTGTGGTTAACATCTAAATACGTGTACATATGTACCAAAATGTGGGAGTCTTAATCTGGTCATGATTCCACTTTGGCCTCTAGAATAGTGAGATTCCAGACAACAAAGGATGAAAGTCATAGCAATTACTGCAAGGACACAGCTGTTAGTTCAGAAGTAACTTATGTTAGCACATGTAGAGAACTTTTAGCCACTGCAGTAAATCAGCTCGCAGTACCTGGGCTAATGTGTTTGAACTTTGATATTGTCGTGGTTTAAGCCTCCCAGCCATACAGTTTTCTCTCTCACTCAGTCCCCCCTCTTTCTTCCCCCACTCCCAGAGGGATGGGAAGGAGAATCGAAAGAATGCAACTCCCACAGGTTGAGATAAGAACAGTTTAGTAACTAAGGTATAACACAAACCGCTGCTGCTACCACCAGTAATAATAATGACAAGAGAAATACAAGGAAAGAGAATACAATCACTCACCACTATACCCAGCCCGACCAACCGCTGCACCCCCACCCTTCCGGATCTCTGCTCTCCATTTTTACATCCTGGGCATGATGTGCTGTGGTATGGAATACCTCCTTGGTCAGTTTGGGTCAGGTGTCCTGTCTTTTCTTCCCCCCAGCCTCCTCCCTGCCTCCCCTCCTCCCTGGCAGAGCATGAAGCTCAGAAAGTTCTTGGTCAGACCAAAACATTACCAAGCAGTAACTGAAAACATCAGTGTTATCAGCACTGTTCCCAGGCCTAAAATCAAAAACACAGCGCTGCACCAGCTACCAAGAAGGAGAAAAATGACTGCTACTGCTGAACTCATGACAGATATCCTTATGCTTGCAATGGAAGTGCACTTGGAATTCACTGGTCTTTAGGCTAATGTTGCTATTGAACCACCTTCTCCAGGATCATGAGGTTATTGTGCTTTGCAGAAGTGTGGGTTAACTTGGTGGTGTAACCTTGTGTTTTTTTAACTGGTACTAACTTACATTAACCATGTAAGTCAGGATTCAAACCCAAATGTCATGTATTTTTCCTGCAATTACTCTTGAGGAGAAGGAAGTTAATTAAAAAAAAAAAAAAAAGAAGTGCCAACTCAGTAACGGTAGCAATCACTGGACCAGCACTGCTATTACCATGGAAGGTGTTGATACCAGCTTTCAGATTAGCTTCAAGCTTAAACTAGCTTCAAAAATATGTATCAAAAGGAGAGAAAATGAGCACTTGATGATGCTGGGGGAGAGGTTAGTTCAGAACTGAAGAGTTGGGGGAAGGTACAAACCAAGGTCTTCAGTGTTGTGCTTTTTAATAAGACTTGTGGTTCTTTTGCTTTTTTCTTGCAGCAGAAATAAGGTAGCAAATCTTTAAGCTGCCTGTAGATTAATGAAGGACAAGCCTACCCACACAAGGAGTGTGGTATGATCTGCCCATACAAATATTTGTACTGGATCCAGAAGAAATACAGTATATCAATAAAAATCACAGAGCCAGAACCCAGTGCACATGGGCTTTATTAGGCATAGTGATGAACAGTGTGCCTACTTTGCACTTTTGACCCCAGCTGGTGTCTTTGCTGTGTAGGAAAAACTTTATCAGGTATCTTCATCATTAATTTTGAAGGAGTCTCTGCAGTAGGATCCAATGTAGACATACCCAAAACTCTTACATGTGAATAATAATTAATATGTGTCATGAATACATACCACCAGCAATATATCATACTTTCTTGATGTATCTCAAAGTACATACCCAGCACACAGTCAGTCATACAAAGACATGAGTAAATGTGGTTTTGGAAGAGGAAAGAGTAGTGATTGCAGGCTATTAGGGCATTTGCAAATTACTTGCAAATGTCAGCCAGCCTTTATTTTCATTAACTGATTTTCAAATCAGAAACAAATGGATTTTTGATGGGTTAAATTAAACAAGTCTGGAGAAGAGAATAAAAGAAATGAGAAATACTTGAAAAATGTAGTTGCACGCTAGCAAATCCGTGAACATTATGTAAGGATTTACAAGTCAGCCTTGAATTACTGGATAGTGAAGACAAGCATTTTGAATTGTTTTGCTGAAACCCTCATAGAGCTTGAAAATTATTTAAGAAGGATAAAGGTGGTTTCAAAAATGATGTTAGAAATGCGCCTTCATACTTCAGTTTATAAGAAGCCTCTTACAAATAATTCCCTATCCTTATTAGTATTTGAAGCAGGGGAAACAGAAAGAAGTCTCTCTTAGAATTCAGGCAGGTGAAATTAGAAGCAGAACTTTGGAGTCTGAAGGTGAGGCTCTCAAAATGGCTGTCTTAGCCACAGAGCTTTCATCAACACTCCTACTACCTGCTGAAGGATGTTGAGTTGATTGAAAACAAACCAGCTATTGTGGCTTAAGCCCAGCCAGCAACCCAGAACCATGCAACTGCTTACTCACTCCCCTCCCTTCCTCCCCTGGCTACTGGAGGGATGGGGAAGAGAATTGAAAGAATGTAACTCCCAGGGTTGAGATAAGAACAGTCCAGTAACTGAGGTATAATACAAACCACTGCTGCTACCACCAGTAATAATAATGATGAGGGAAATAACAACGGGAGAGAATACAACCGCTCACCACCCACCAACTGATATCCAGCCCTTCCTGAGTGGTGATCCCACTCTTCTGTGTCCCTGCCCTGTTTTTACATCCTGGACTTGACGTGCTGTGGTATGGAATACCTCTTTGGTCAGTTTGGGTCAGGTGTCCTGTCTCTGCTTCCTCCCGGCTTCCCCTCCTCCCTGGCAGAGCGTGAGACTCAGAAAGTCCTTGGTCAGAGTAAACATTACTGAGCAGTAACTAAAACCATTGGTCTTATCAGTGCTGTTCCCAGCACTGCACCAGCTAAGAAGGAGAAAAATGACTGCTACTGCTGAACCCAGGACACCACCCAACTCCAAGAAATTTCTGTTTTGTAGTTAAAGGTCCAGATTACCTTCTGATTGTCTGAAATAGCTGCTGTCTCAAAAATTATACTCTTTTGTTAAGCAGTGGATCTTTTACTTTGAAACACAGGCTCTTTGTATTCAGTTCATAGCTTTCCTTTGGCTGCTTCCTTCATTCTCTTTTTGTACATATTGCATTAAAATCTCCCTTCTTGTAACTGGATGTAATCCCAGTCCCAGTTCATAATAATAGTGGTCACTGGTGGTGAGCATTTTTCTAGGGGGAAACCATTATCTGAGGCATTGATAACTGGGCTGGATGAAACACTCAAAAATGCATAGGAAGGAGAGAGAACAATTCTGCAGTACGAGGGTTTGCATGGATGACGGAAGAGGGCTATTCTATCTCGGATTTCTATGCTGATCATGGAAGCACACAGGCTAACGAGCCAGATATTCAAATATCTTCAGGCAAACCATTTTGGAGAGGAAGAATGTATGTTGGATGCTCAACTTGATGCATCTGAAAGAAAATCAATAGTTTTCCAAAGGCCATAATAAGACAGAAATAGGCCTGGCAGTTCTGGATGTTTCACTGTGAAAATTGGTACCATCAGTTATATAAGCAACCAAGTATTTTTTTTTTTTTTTTGCATTATCAAAGGCTGTAGCGAGCAATTTCAGTTACTCTTCCCTTCTTAACTTAGACTTTTGGATTTTATGTGGATGTCATCAGCATATCAGCTAAAGTCAGATGATTTTCCACCCAGTGGATTGCACTATGGCTTCCCTGTATTGCAGAATGTCAAAAAAAAAGATCCCTGGTACTGTAAAAAAGCATTGGTGTATACGGGAAATGAGAAATAGTTTGTTTGATGACCCAGCCTCTTTAACCATATCTGACTTCATATAGCATTAAATATGCTGGCTGAAGAGCAGTCTTGGGGAAAATTCTGCCCTATCTGCAAGGAGATACAATGTTCAGATGATAGTTCAGGAAGGGATGTTTCAAAGCAGGATAAAAAGGCTCATACCCAGAAGGTGTGCAAATGTTGGGATTGGGTTTCAGCAGGACCAGCTCTATCACAGAGCTGATCCCTTGCCATGTCAATCTGCACATGCCAAGTCATTTTAACAAGAGGAGAATCCTCACCCATTGCCCCTGTGAACTCACCCTTTGTTCAGTGACATTTAGGATATTCTTCAGAGGCAGCTATTCTGCTGCCATTGGGGATGTGAGTGACGTAAGTGGATACAAAACTGCCTACATAGATGTACCTGCAGAGATGCTTCATCCTGTTGTTATCCCTCAAAGGTAGCAGGCATGTGACAGGCCAGCTCTGTAGCAGGTGTAGGTGTTGATGCCACAGGATGGTACACTTAAGCCAGTCAAAAATCCTCCAGGAGAATACTCATTTAATGGAAAATAACTATTTTCTAAAACTGAAACTTTGAAAAGATCTTGTTGATGTTCATTTTTAAAATTTCCATTTTTAAAAATAAGTCCTTAAAATGAAACATTTTTCTTAAAATTAAGCATTTTAATAAGAGGGTTTTTTTTTTGTTTTGTTTTTTCTTTTTTTGGAAACATTTAATTGTCAGTTTGCTAAATTAGCTTTCATTTCAAAATGTTATGTATTTTCTATTATTAATAAATGAGTCTGTTTGGATCACTTATTTTGTACTCTCCACAATGCCGATTGCTAAATCAATTACCAAACCAATTATCTATTACAAATGACCACTTTGCTCTGTTACCAATGAGGAAACCAAATATGAATTACCAAACCAATTAGAATACCAATTAACAATTTCCATTGTAATTACCAGTCACTAGTAAGTATTACCCAATGGCCATTTGGAACAGCAATTGCCAATTAAAATACCAATTACCAAAGCAAATACCAGTTACAGTAACACTTAACAATTAGAATACTAATGAATTATTGCATTACCATATCTGATATTGTTTATAATTAAAATAATTATTATGCTCTATTCATATATAAAAAATTACTAAACTGAAAAAGCTTTCCAAATCAAAACAGAAGCAAAACCTTTCAGCTGACAGCAATTATATTTCCTTGAAGTATGGGAAGTATAAACCTGGAGGCTTTTTATGCCAATGATGAATGAAAAATGTTGGAATTCCCCATAGAATGGAAATTTGAGATTATCATTGGTAGGAGCAAACTCCGTATCCATTGGAAAGCCCACCTGCTCCTAAATGCTACGGCGGCGGTGCTTGGCCTTTCTAGTCCTGAACCCCTGAGGAAGGAACCAGGGCTAAAACCATGGGAGATCTGGACGGTTAGGTCACAGTTGTCACAGCTGTCACAGCTACCACTCTGTTCATGCATGATGCAGCGGTGCATGTCTTGTGCTCCGCACGAGCAGTTGCTTGCAGAGAAACCCTCCCCCTTCTAGAAAAACAGCTGATGAAGACATTGCTGCTCCCTGCCCCTGCTTTTCTGTGCCCACATGGGCCTGCAAACCAGGGTTAGACCACATATAGTTAGTGTTGTGTGTATTTGAGCCCAGACATCCCCAATTCCAGGAGAATTTTGTGGCCACAGGGGTGTTAGCAAGGTGAGGCAAAGCTTTCAGTTGTTGCTGGAGCAGTGGAGCTGAGCAGGGAGTCACATATAGGGACGGAAGAGTTCCAGAGCTGAGCTCATACTCCCAGCATTGGACCTACATGTGTTGAATGCCAGACGCATACACTGGAGTAATTAAATCCTTTCTCCTCATGATGGCCAGCCACAAGAGCACTTTGGCCTATGGCAGTCACTGGAAGAGAACTATTTGATCCACATCAAAACCCTTCCAGAGCCCATATTAACGATCTGACAGTGCCAGGAAGAGCATGCAACTACTTGTGCCTTTGCCCTGGGCCTGTTTCACTAGAGAGGATATACCCTCTGACAGTTTTTTGGTTAGGCACCTTGTAGAGCTGAGGTTTACCAATGCCATTTCTAGAATGCGCTCAGGGACTTGATGCACATACATCCAAGAGTAGTGGCTTCCTTCACATTTTAGGTGCATTTCTGACTAGTCTTGCATCCACCAGCATCCTTGCGGGGTTGAGGCTGCTCCCCTGTCTTTATGGGGACGTATAAGCTGAGGGACTGCCACATCACACTGTATGAATGCATAACCTACTCCCCAAGGTGTATGAGATCCCAGCAGTACACAGGCTATCACTCGTTACATAGAATCTGCAAGTCCATATGTTCAAATGATGTGTGATGCATTAATCAACTTCGCAGTTACTTTATAATTAAACGTATTTGACTTGCGGGGGCATGTAAGGACTCCTAGGCACCAGCCAGTGTGTTGAAGTCTTCTCTGAAAAATCCACAGACTAGTGGGTTTTTATGTAGATGAGCTGCTCCCATGACATATTCAGTACTGAACATAAGCCCTGGGAAAAGTCTCTTGGTGCCCCTGTCTCATGAGGAGTTGCTTCTTGGCACATTCCAGAAGTGACAGTTGTAACTATCTGTGGCAGAGCTCAGGAAGTTCCAGACAAGTCAATCTGACTTTAGGATTCAGGCATTCAAAACGTGCCTAAGTGTAACATCACTTTGGATGATCATAGCCAATCATAGCAGGGTGTATGTGGCAGGCAAGGGGATGGGTGTGGGAGGGAAGGGACCAATGTAGTTACAGATCACTTTTGTTCCCTCTGGGTCCTTGGCTGCTCTGGAGAGGGTTAAGGTGTTGGCAGTGTTCTAGCACTCCTGAGGCGCAATGTGGCATCTCCTCCAGGCTCTGCTCTGCTCTCGGCCCTGCCCTGCATGCCCACAGCATCTCAGTTCAGGCCTTCAGTGCTTGGCATAAGCACCTTCTGGTGGTCTCTGCAGTGCCTGAACTGCTCCAAGAGGAGGGTAAGGGACTACTGGAGCCCTGTAGTACCTCTAAAAAAATTGTGAAAGGGCAGGAGCAGAGCAGACACGTTCCCTCAAAGTATCACAATGTTTGGTAACTCCTGAGACAAAAATACCTGAGAAGGAAAATATCTGGATAAGGAGAGAACATATGGCACCAAAAAACCCCAACTTTTAAGTCTTCTACTGCAGTTTAAGTGATCTTTGTCTCTTTTCAAAATGAAGTGTTGGTTATTCTCTTTTGGTTTCTTTGCATTTCCTCCTATAACATCTGAAGTTTAAGACTAACTGCTGGGAGTCCTGAAGTTCAGCAGAACTCTATTTTTACTTGTGAGAGTTCTAACTGTGGCCAGCAAGGCAGAGAAGGATTTTCCTGTAAGCGTTCGACCAGGCAGAAAAATACCAACACATTTTGCTCCCACAACCTAACTTTCATCCAGCACCGATGACTTACAGCTCTAAGCTGGCAATATTATCCACCTCTTCATTGTTAAAGACAGATATTTATTGTCTGGTTCAAACTCTCATTAAAGATTAAAATGTAGCTCTTCAACAGAGCTAAACCAGAATGAACTTACCGTGCAGTCCTTAAATTGAGGGATGAATGATCATATTTTACCTTTACAATATCAGAGCAGAGTCAATTAATAAAGGTGCTTGCAATGCTGTATTATTTCCTCTCAAGTTTAAAAGATGGATTTGGGAACTACAAAGCCATTGGCCAGATCAACAAAGTCATTCTACAGGATTCTTTGGTGCCTATTGGTCTGCTTCCACTCTCAGTCCTTTTAGAAATATGTAGGCAAGTGTAATGTCTTCATGCTGCTAATGGGTCCATTCTGATCTGCTCACTGTTACTGCCTCTCTGAAAGAGTGATCTCTTTGTCATATTTGCAACTATAGTGCTGCCTGAGTTCTTTCTGAGATCTGTAATTAAACACCTTTCTTCGGAGCAATCCCAGGCACAGCTACAGGTTGGGCAGAGAAGAGATTTAGAGCAGCCCTGAGGAGAAGGACTTGGGAGTGTTGGTTGATGAGAGAATGAACATGAGTGTGCTCTTGCAGCCCAGAAAGCCAACCATATACTGGGCTGCATCAAAAGGAGTGTGACCAGCACCTCCTCGAGGGAGGTGATCCTGCCCCTCTACTCTGCTCTCGTGAGACCTCACTTGGAGCATTGTGTGCAGTTCTGGTGTCC
>JASSUY010036543.1:0-63224 GCA_032466535.1 Forpus xanthops
CAACCTGTGGGAGTTGCATTCTTTGGATTCTCCTTCCCATTTCCCCGGGACTGGGGAAGAAAGAGGGGGGGGGGTGTTCAGAACTGTTTGAGGGGGGCCTCAAACTACGACAAAGTCAGAATGAATGTATATCCTTACCATATACTCCTGGTAAGCAGGTCAACTGGCTTGATGGAGGTTGAGTGTGCTTCATGATAGGATTGTGTTATGGTTGCGTAAGTTAAACACCAGTTACATCTAGCAAGGTTGGATCTAATGGTAGTTACATAGTTAGGACCAAGTTATTGGGCAGTAATTTTTCTCAAGTAATTTTTTCAGTTTATGTTTAATAACATACCACAGAGAGCTATTGTGAGCATGTAAGTATGGTTTTAGGCAAAATCATTCTTCAGAATATCCAATCTATGAAGTTTAGGTTCAGCTTGTCATCAAATGCATAGGCCTTGTTTTTTTTCTAAGCTATCAAAAAACAATTGCATTGTACTCATTCTATGCATTAAGCAGAACAAAGATGTAGAAAGATGGAGTTTATGCAATACCTTATCTTACAGCTGGAGTATTTTTTATATAAGTTTCTTAGGGATAAAGAAACTCTTTGCCACAAATATAAAATTAATTCCAACATGCTTTCAGGAACTACATAAATGAATGCTTTATTATTTGAAATGCCAACTTCTTCCTCTGTGCACATTCAGTGTATAGTAAGGTCGTGTGTTTCACAGTCTAATCTGGCTGGCCTTAAAATGTGAAGGTCTACTCAGTGTGTGCAGTGTAAGTAAGTAAGCTTGGTAAGTGAGCAGATTTGGAATAGACAATCATAGAATGGTTTGGGTTGGAAAGAACCTTAAAGCTCATTCAGTTCCAACCCCCCTGCCACAGGCAGGAACACCTTTCATTAGACCAGGATGCTGAAAACCCCATCCAACCTGGCCTTGGACACTGCCAGGGATGGGGCAGCCACAGCTTCTCTGGGCAACCTGTGCCAGGGCCTCAGCACCCTCACAGTGAACAATTTTTTCCTAATATCTAATCTAAATCTCCCCTCTATCAGTTAAAAGCCATTGACCCTTCTTCTGTCACTACAGGCCCTTGAAAAAAGTCCCTGTCCAGATTTTTTTGTTGGCCTCTTTAAGCACTGGAAGCTGGTCACACTCCTTTTGATGCAGCCCAGGACATGGCTGGTTTCTGGTGCACACTGCCAGGTCATGCTGAGCTTTTCATTGATCAACACCCCCAAGTCCTTCTCCTTAGGGCTGCTCTCAGTCCGGTCTCTGCCCAGCCTGTGTTTGTGTGCGGGGTTGCCCTGACCCAGATGCAGCACCTTGCACTTGGCCTTGTTGAACTAAGTGAGGTTTGCACTGCCCCACTTCTCCAGCCTGTCCAGGTCTGTCTGGATGGCATCCCTGTCCTCTAGTGTGTCAACCACACCACACATCTTGATATCATTGGCAAACTTGCTGAGGCTGCACTCAATCCACTGTCCATGTTGCCAACAGAGATGTTGAACAGCACCAGCCTGAATACTGACCCCCAAGGAAGACCACTTCTCACTGATCTCCATTTGTACATGGAGAGCTGTTGATAACTCTTTGAGTGTGACCATTCTCTGAATTCCTTATCCACTGTTTGGTCCATCTGTCAAGTCCATGCCTCTCCAGTTTAGAGACAAGGATGTCATGCAGGACAGTGTCAAATGCCTTGCACAAGTCTAGGTAGATGATGTAAGTTGCTATTCCCTTATCCACCAGTGCTGTGGCCCCATCACAGAAGACTACCAGATTTGTCAGTTACCATTTGCCTTTAGTGAAGCCCTGTTGGCTGTCACCAGTCTTCCCCTTGTTGTCCATGAGCCTTATCGTAGTTTCCAGGAGGATCTGCTGTATGATCTTGCCAGGCACCAAGGTGAGACTAACAAGTCAATATATGATGCTTGTGGAAGGGTAGCCAACCTACAGGGAGTTTCTGTTGTGACCAAAATACTACTTGGAAGATCAGGGTTTGCATCCTATATTTGCAGCTGCTTTTAAGCAGGCAGTGTTAATATTGCCGAGAAATTCTTGATTATTCCCAGCCATAATGGCCCTAATGTTGCTTATGCAGTTCTTGGAGGCAACAGGTTAAATTAAGATAAAGTGTTTGATAAGATGGTGACACAGGTTTGATTTCACCCATTGGGTGTAGTTTTTGAGACCTTCCATATTAGGATTTAGCAATGCGAAGTGCTTTTATTAGTTGTGAATAGCCACCTGCATGGATTCTTACACATGGTTGTGTGTTTAAATCCAAGTACTATATTCGACATCTAAATTCCCCTTTTCAGTTGTACTGAATTACCAGTACTGATGGGATTTCAGTTTCAATTCCCAATGAAATAGGTGTTTATTACTTTTTTTTTCTGCTTTTGAACCTTTGAGTTGCATGTGGAAACAGTGAAGGAACAAACACGTTGTTCTGAAGTAAAATAAAATGTATGCTGGGACCGTTCACCTCCGGAGGCAGTAGCTTGAGAAAGAAAACCACTAATTTCATAGAAATACTTCATTATTTTTCTCATGTCGAAAGAAAGGTACTGAAACGATTAGATAATGACTTCAAATGGTTAAAGGAGGAGCATCCTTTTCATACAGCTCATAAGACCATTGTGAAACTTACTGGTGCAAGATGCTGTGGAGTCTAAAGGTACAAATGGCTTCATGGAAGGTTTAGACACCATCATGCAGTACATCCTGATTGCTTTAACATTTGAGGAGAAACGTGATTTTTTGTAGTTCAGGGATAAGTTACATCCAAACCATCCACAGAATAGCCCTTTGTTAATCATGTGCCTGGATCTGATTGAGTTGCTTTTGCTCGCGGGGAATTTTCTTGGCTTCCTTTTCTTGATGCAAAGGTCATGATAGTCTCCTGAGTCAGTCAGGGACTGGTAATTCTACTAATTAGGGTCGAGCTTTTGTTTCAGACAACTTCTAATTGTTCTTTACAGTAAGGAAAGTTTGTCTTTTTGCCTGTCAGGAAGAAGTCACTGGAAGGTTAATACAAAGAGATTCCATGTTTTTTGAGTGTAATTTTCATTAGTTTAGTGAGAATCGCATCTAACACAGCCATCTTATTAAAATGATTGCAAGGCTTATTTTAAGGCAGTGTTTTGGAAGTGTACATTCAAACCACATTAATTTTAAAAGCTGACGTGTGTGGTTAGAAACGGTTACAACAGAACGTTAGTGACACCTGAGTACCTTGAACGCATGCTTCCAATCGCCCCGCGCCTTTGGAAAAATTTTTGTTAGATGTAATTTTGGAAGCACTGCAGTCCTAAAAATAGCTGTGACTTCCTTACATGTCTGCTCTCGTGTCCCTTGCCCAGGGAGTATTGGCCACCCTTTTCCATTTTTAGTAGTTGTGAAGGTCCTGTGTTTTCTCAGAGCGCATCCACATTTTTCCCCTTGTTTCTGTTAGAAGGAGCAAGCAGGAGCATGGACCTTGGGCATTTGCCTCCTCGGTGATGCAGTCCAGTTAAACGGACAGCGTGCTTCGCATATCCCTGTGCATCATATTTCTATTTTTTTTGGTTTTATTTTCATTTCCTTCAGTTGACATTATTTCCCCACTCTAGCTCTAGAAGACTGGTGTGTTCTTCCACTGATGATTGATTTTGACGGAGTCTTCTTACACAAACAGAGCCTCAGGGATAAAAAAAAACATTTCTGGTAGGATGGCTCAGCTCTGTATCGTGACTGCATCATCTTATTTCTGCCTCAGTTTTTCTCCTCAGCAGCCCTTGCTTTGCCTTGAACACCCTTACTCATACAGCAGTGTGCAGGGGGCTTCTGTGTTGTATCAAGCCGGCAGCTTCAATTTGACTTTCTGCTAGAGTTGCAGCAGGAGCCTTCCAGTGCTGTACGTGAGTTGGGGGAGCAGGAGGATGTGTATGGCTTTGCAGAGGGTGTTCGGTCCCTTTGGATGACGCTATGGAGTGTCTCAACATTAGGAAGTTGTGGTTTGATGTTAGTCTTTATTCTTTTTATTGTTTCACAGTAGCTACCATTAGAAATGGTAGAAGAGGGTAAACCTAAAAAAAAAAAGAATGTGTATATCCAATCCAGGTAAAATCCATCAGGAATGTTTATTCATAAAGATGGGAATTGAAACCTTATTTTCTGTTAAATATACCTTTTTATTTCTTTCACTTTTACAAATACTTTCTTATAATTCCACAAATATTGAAAGATGAGGTTTACCTTTAAATTTGCAGGTGTAGTAACAGTAAACAGGCTGAATTGTACTTCTGGTATAGCACATTACCTGGTTGCTTCAGCAAAGCCAGAGTTAACTTTACTGATTTTATTTCTGTAGTTTATAAAAGGAAGAAAAAGTAGCTTATGTTTTGAAGATGACGTATGAAGATGGTGGTGCAGTTAAATCCTGGCACCCCAGACACTCTAAGTGCAGTGTTTACTGCCTTCCTGCAAGTTGTGCCAGTAGAATACTTGCTTCGGGGGGAGCATATTCTAGAATTAAACATAACATAATTTTCTTACATTCAGATGACTGTGGGGTTTTTTGTTTGTGTGTACATAGATGAATCAGGAAAGAAATTGAAGGCTTGACAGATTTATGTTTACCTTTACTGTTATCCCTCATGTCCTGTCACAGCTTGTTAGCCTAGTTGCCCATGATTTAAATTCTTTAAATTGTTTGTAAATTAGGGAAATGATAACTTCAGGTTGCTGCGTAGTCTTAACAATTTCTACACATGCAGTGTTTGACACTTTAAACTTCTCTATAAATCACTGGTTTTAAGTGTTGTGTAAATCACTTAACATTTAACAGCATTTTTGAATCCATTGCCATGTGAGTGTTGTAGCACACAGCCAGTATTTGTCTAAATGTACGTATGTAAGGAACCTTTAAACTCAAATCTATTGCATTGACAGCAGTTTTTTGCTGGAAAACATTGTAATCGATAGTTTGTTGTCCATTGACCTGGGGAAGATTAAGTAGATTTATCTGCTTAGTGGATGAACAAAATTAGACCAGATTGTTTTCAGGCTGGTCTATGCAGCTTAGTCTGCAGCAAACATCTGAGGGTAATTACTCTGGAACTGTTTCTCCTTTGTAACTGTTTGTGGTGCAGGGTGAGTGCCCAACATTGCTACCAGCTTTCCCCACTGAAGACTCTTCCTTCTTTGGTAGGTACAGACAGGCCGTGTGGGTAAAAACAGGCTTTAAATCTGGGTTGTTTTTTTAGTTCTTTCTGAGATATGCTGTGCCGTGGCTCATATCTAATGGAACATCAAATAGCCGTCAGTGATTCTGCATCACTTGACTGTTTATGTAGAACTTTTAGTACTATATGGCTCCAGTTTTCTAGTCATCATTTTATCCTAATTTTTTTTCCTTTCCCTTCCCAGCCTCCAGCAACCTTAGCATGGGCAGCACCCTATTTAAAAGACAAAGCACCACTTTCATTCTTAATGTCACTCTTCTCAGAAGAATTACAGCAGGAATTAGTGTGGGTGGAAGTTACACACAGTGCTCTTAGAGTGTAACTCTAAGAAGCTGTGGCCAAAATTAGTATCTAACGTCTACCTTTTTTATCTTATAAGTGTTTAATAAACAGGAACCATGGTATTTGAACTATTTTGATGCAGGTAAGGAATCTATGGAAGAAATTATGTTAGTGACATGTAAAGCCAGTATAAAAATACATTCCAGCATTACCCATTTCAGTAAGAGGTGAAATCTGCTTTACCAGCTCTTCAACATAACCAGTACATGTGGTGGTAACACTGGTAGAAATGCAGCTACGAGACTCTGTATGTAGTTTGGCAGTTCTATTTCCATTTAAAATTGGATTTTTGTTCCTCTGCATTCTTTGCAATCCCTTTATGCATACATGGTCATATAACACTGACGTTTGGATAGGCTGGCATATGGGCTGAACTTGTGAAGGCAGGAGCCTCACTGAATCCCTGCTTTCTGCAGTTGGCAGAATAAATTTTGGATTTCCTGTTGTAGTGTTTTACATTAGTATTTTTCCCTCCAGAATGAATAAGGCAATAGAAAACTGTTGAAGTCCTGTTGTGATGTATATGTCTGTTCAGGCATACTTTCTCAGTCCATTTTTGTGTATGTGTGAATTGTAGTCTGAGGAGCTTTTTACTAAGAATCAAAGAAGGGTTGTTTCTGCTAACAGCTCCCATTTTTAAAGTGTTAGCATACTAAATAAGTTTCATAATTGCATTCCTATATGCAGTTAATATGTATTGTCATCATCCCTGTTTCAAATGTAATAATCATTCACTTTAATGTTCTCAATTTCTATTTAAAAGAAATCTATATGGAGCAAAAAGGTTGTTTAGTCTGAAAAATGACTATAGGTAAGTGGGAGGTATTTTTTAAGATGTATGCCTGGAAAAGCAAGTCAGGGTAGCAGGAAAATGTATTTAGTACTGACGTTATGCTTGGCACTACATAGGGCATGAAAGTAGATCATACTACGAATAGTTCCTCATCTGTTTTAATGAAATGGCACACAGATTTATGGAAAGAAGGGCATTTCTTGGAAAGCAGGATTTTAAAACTTTGTCTTTCTGCAGAATCTAATCTGGTTTCAGTACTAGCTGGTTGTAAATGGAGTAATAATTTTTATTCCCCTTGTCTTCCTTGTACCTTACATGCTAATGCAGTTGGAAATGCAGGAACAATTCAATCAGTGCACTAGCGTTGGTGGCTCATGGAAGAAATGTGGTGTTTATTATTTCTAATAATTTTCAATGGAGATGCAGGGATCACTTAATACAGCTGTGGCTGAAGCAGTGTCGCCAGTCCTAGTGTCCTGGCAGGTCCTGTGCTGTTTGTGTTTCTGTGGAGTTAGCAAAGGAGAAGGGTCTCCTGCTGTAGCTAATTCAAGCGGACTGTATTTATGTGGGCTCTCTCTTCTGTGTGCAAGTTGTGCTGTCTAGTGCCAGTTCATGGTCCATGACCACCCCTCCCATTCCTGAGCACCAGCTGAAAAATGCTCTGTAATCCAGTAAACATCCCCCTCGTGTTAAAAAAAAAGGGTGTGGAGGGGTGGGGGAAGGAGCTGCTTTGTCATGCGGGAGAGCAAAATGTCAGTTGTTTGATTTCAGCAGACTTGTGGAGAAGTAAATGAAGGGTGAACTTGTGACTGGTGTGAACCAAAGTCTAACAGTCGCTGTAATGATTGCTTGGGCTTTGTGCTCAAAAAGGAGGTGCTCCGTGTGTATACATCTTCCTCCTGTTTTCAAAGGCATTTCAATAGCAGATGACTTCATTTTAAAATCCTTCTCTGGATTCCTTGGCAAGGAAGAAATTACGCAGCCGAAGACTGGGGGAGTGCATTGCACCCGATAGTACTAGTGTAATAATTTTGATGCAGTCCCGAAACCCCACCTGAAATGAGTCATTCTGATGCAGTATTTGTTTTGTTTCTATTGTGCTGGGTGTGCAGCTCTTTGATCTCTACTTTTATCTGGTTAATATTAATGTGTACGCAGGCAAACAGAAGAAGGAGCATTGTGGAACAAATTCAGGTTTGTTCAACTTTATCAATTCTAAACTGAAAAAGCTGTGGGCCAGTTAGTTGTTTCAGTGCCTTTATGTGTGGGATGCATTTTAGGTTGGTCATCTACTATTGCATATTGTTCCTATTACAAAAGTTTTGGTGCAATACTCAACTTGGAGTGAAACTGCCCAACTAGGTGAGAGAATTCTTATTTGGTGCCAAACTTAAGGCTTAAGTGCATTAACAGTGTTTGCAATATTGCAGAATCAGATTGTTCTTAAAACTTTATTTATTCTTCTTCCTCATTATAGGGGTCAAACTCCTGCTGAATCAGACTTTCAAGTGCTTGAAATTGCTCGGAAACTGGAGATGTATGGCATCAGATTTCACCTTGCATCTGACCGTGAGGGCACCAAAATTAATCTAGCTGTCTCACACATGGGTGTGCTGGTATTCCAGGTAACGTGGGGAGGGCAGGCTGGGTATGTGCCAGCCTTTCCGTTAGCACCTCTTGGGAGTAAGTGTCTCATTATAACTTCAGGTGTCTGTAATTATTTTTAAATATGGCAAATTTTTGTGGTTAAGGGAGGGCCAGTTAGGCCACCCAGGTGTTGTTTGGCACAGTTTGTCGGTGGTACAGAGAGAGCAGCATCAAACCCAACAGTGACAGCGAAGTTGAAAGGGTTTTATCGTCTGCTTGAAAGTTATATATGTGTTCAATGAAAATCGTCAGTTTGTTTGGTGCAGCCCTTGAACTCAAGTCTGTAATTTTGGTTCTGTTTCCCTTGTTTTTAAGTGTTGCAGTGTGGTTTTGCTGGGATAGCTTTGCTGTTAGTGTATAGAACTGCTGTTTCATTGAAGTGATCAGACCAGTTGCAATTACTGGTTTTGTTGTATTAAATAAGCAATTCAGTGATCAGAGTTCTCTTCATGAATGCGATTGTATTATTTTCCTCCCCCATAACACACAAGACAGCTTACTTACTAAATATTTCCATTTGGACACACTCGCCATTCATTTTGTGTCTAGTGTTCTCTTGTTACTCTGAGTCCACCTCTCTTTAGAGATGCATCAGCAACTGCAGTTCCTCTCAGTCCTTCTCAGTGGCCTCTCAGCCCCCTGAATTTTCTGTCATTTTAGCTCATTTGAATCTTTCTCTTGAGCTCCCATTTTTCCTTTCCCTTTCTTGTAGAGGATTACAGGAGAATTGCTGTGGTGGTGAGTGCTGACAGGATCCTTCCCTTAGGCTTTGGGAGTCAATGGTACAGAGAAGGGATGTCTGATGTAGGGCAGCAGGGTGAAGGCAGAGTCTGGTTTTATCCTGCTTTTAGCCAAATAAGCAGACTTGTGAGCAAGAAGGATTCCTTGTGCGTTTGGCAAGTGCTCCTCCATATATTGTACCACTGAATAATGAAAATCAACTTGGAGGAGGGTGCCTATAGTTCTGTCCAGAGGAGAAGAAAAGCAAGTGAGATAAAATGAAACCATCTTCCTTGCACCGTAAAATATCCTGAATATTGATGGAATTGAAATGTTCTTTTCCCATCTGGTTTTCTAGGTTTTCATTTGGTTTTCTAAGTGTCTGCGCAGAGCTCAGGACATCGCACACTTGTAGCTCTTTTTGTACTAAAAGATAAAATTGCTTAAGGGAATGCTATTACCAGAAATAAAAATCCAGTAGAACGGACTGGGGAGGTTACCGTGTGTCCGTATGCATGTGCCTGTGTACCCGCAGAACAGACATTTTGTTTGTTGCTCTTAGAAACTTTTGCCAACTTTTAATTGTTACCATTTTAATTCAGGGGAATACGAAAATCAATACCTTCAACTGGTCAAAGGTCCGTAAGCTAAGCTTCAAGAGGAAAAGATTCCTTGTTAAACTCCACCCAGAGGTCTGTGTAAGTTTTACTATAATAGTAGGCTGGTCAGTGTTAGAAAGAAATCCGTACACTTAATTTTATTATGGAAAATTCTAGAGTTTGTAATTCTGTAAGGCAACTTCAGTGGGACAGCCTTGGCTTCAGTTTTCAAGTAAAATTCTTCATTTCTCACCCCATTCTCATCTTAGATTGTTTTTTTGTATCAGTCTAAGCTTTTCCCTGACATAGGCATAAGCATGTGTATATGTAAGAGAAAAAAAATGAAAACCAAGTATTTGGTGCATCCTGTCCCAATACTTTGGAAAAGAGTTGAGCCTTTTTATTTGTACCTATTTATTCTTTTCCATTTCTCCTCCATTGCCATTTTGTGTGCTACTTAACTTCTGTGGTTTGTTCTCAGGGCCCATATCAAGATACGCTGGAATTTCTTTTGGGAAGTAGGGATGAGTGTAAAAACTTCTGGAAAATCTGTGTTGAATATCACACCTTCTTTAGGCTCTTTGATCAGCCAAAGCCAAAGGCTAAAGCAATGTTATTCACCAGAGGGTCATCGTTCAGATACAGGTAGGGAGAAGCATAACAGATTCATTAAAGCTTGAATTCCTTACATCTTAGAAAATGAGATCAAAAAGAAGTATTCTAAAGTCATTCCATCTGTCATCCTCATCCACTGTGTTTCATAATTGTACTTTTGTTGGGTTCACAGTGGACGAACACAGAAGCAACTAGTGGATTATATTAAGGACAGTGGGATGAAGAAAACCCCATATGAAAGGTATGTACAAATCCTTTTTTAAGGTTAAACGTATTTGACACTTTCATAGTGCCCTTATTCCCTAAATTTCAGTGTTTTTAAATGATGCTTGGAGGCACGTTCGTTGGTTGAGTTCTCAGTTACTGAGGTCTACCTCAGACTTAAGGTAGCTGAACTAAATTGAAAAAAAATAGAATTATACTATTGTGATGATCTATGAAGCTTCGGAAGTTTCAGCATCATGTTTTAATGTCCGTGGGCAATGTGTGAGTTAGTATCTCAAGTTCGGTATGTTTTGAAGATTCACTGAAATCAGTGAAGACTTGTCTGTTTATCACTGTAGGTGTGCAAGTAGCCAGTGGTAGAGCACATAACTGAACTTGAGAGCTGCAAACCTCAAACTGTGCCCTTAAATACTAATGGATTTCTAAACATATAACTGAATAAGTTAAGAATGTGCATTTGAATTATAAAATTGCTATTTATTTACTTAATGATTAAACCATCTTTCTACATGTGGCAAATTCCTTATATTCTTCAGTCTGAAAGACTATGGGAACTTAATGGGAACTTATAAAATTTTGCATTTATCTACTATTAATAAATACTTTTAATGTCTTAGAATCCACCTGAGCTCCATTTTAATATGAAAGATTGATTTTTTTTTTCTTGTAAATTATTGACATAGAATTAATCTAAGCGTGAGCATGATGCAGGATACCACTTTTTCAGGTGTAACATTTTATATGCCATAAATTATATGGTTAACTGAATTGTAACTTGTTTGTAAAATTGTTGCAGATAACTCCTTCTGTTCTTGAGGCCATTCATTTGTAGATATTTATACTGATGACAAAGGAAGAAGTTAACTAAGAATACTATTAAGTCTAATCTTCTGCCCCAAGTTGCTTTTGAATTATCCTTCAGTGGTATGAATGATCTGGATCTTGCTTTATTTCCTATTCTGTATATTTCTTACACCTGCTTTGTTTAATTTACAACTCTTGTGGCTGGTTCAAGATTTTAAAAACCATGATAAAATACAGCTTGAGATGTTTCTGTTGGCTACTAGAATGGAAGTAGCTGAGTTGGGAAGAGAGAAGGCTGGTTCATGTCTTGGATACTCATAGAATGCTCTCTGTTTTGCAGGAGGCACAGCAAGGTCAGAGCGTCCACTCGTGCTTCAAACACAGAAGTGCCAAAACAGGTCAGTTCTGCAGCACTGTCTATATTGTAGTCACAGACATTGGCAAACAGCTTTCAGAGATGACAACAAAGGAGAGGTGATCTGAGTCAGTTGTTTGTCTGGAATTACTTTCACTGTTTGATCTTTGTCCCTGATGCACAGTTAATCTTTTGGTGAGTGGTATCAATTTCGATAGTTGTAGCTAGTGGAGTGTAAAGAGTAATATTTTCCTTTTCAGAGTTCAGCTTAACTGAAAAGAAAATGTCGTACTTTCTAGGTACTAACTGCTTTCTGTGGAGGTCTCAAGTTCATTGCATAGATGTCTTCCACAATCAGTTCCAAGACACAAGCGATGCATGTTGAATGCAGTTGCTTTGCATACAAGAGGTTAAGGAAGCATCACAGGGTTATGCTGTCATTGTTTTGTGTTACTCCCCCTTGTGTGTGCCTTTTCAGCAGAGGCTATAAAATACATGGATTTAATCTTCCATCCATTATCTAAATTCAGGAAAAAATATCTTGCCTCTTACTGGGGCTGTGGTATCTATTTCTGTATACAATGTAGAATGAGCTCTTCTGAAGCATGTATTCCTTCTTCCTCAGGAACTGGGTGTTACATTTGGTGTTATGTATTGTAAAAATGTTTTCCTGTTGTGTTTCTAATTTTCTTCTTAGAGTGTTCCATTCGTTGAGGGCTTGAGAAGCCCAGGGTCTCCTGCCTCAGCAGCTGCCTCCTTCCACTCAGTTCACTCATCATCCACTCCTACTCCTGTCCTGCCCATCTTTGCAGAAACCAGCCCTTCCTCTTCAGACCCTCGAGAGCCATACACACGGATTCCAGAAAAGAGCACTGCCACACCAGCAGAAGAAGTTGGGAGGAAACTGATGCAGCAGCCTGGATCTCCCATGCTCCAAGGTGTTGGGTTTGGTAGTGTTGCAGGGAACTGTAACCCTGCTTGTCCTGTTGTTGAGAATGGTTGCCATTTAGATCTAGGTGTAGAGAGGAGTAGTAAGGAGAGCAGGGTTGCTGTTTGTAAAAATGACAATGATGAGGATGACTTTACCACAGGTGTTTTCATTGCTGAACAAGAGCATCAGCGTGGCAGTCGGGGTGCCCCTCTTTTCACATTGACAAATTCACAGTTACAGGTGTCAGAGGAATTTATTGATGATGATCCAGCAGAAATTTCCTTTTTTGCTGGTGGCTCTGAGGCATTTTCATATGTGTACAGTGGTTTAGAGTTAAAAGGCCCTGATTTCTCTAAGCATGTGTCAGAATTGCCTGGCTTGACTACCGATGTCCTTCAGCAAAATACAGCCTCTCCTCAATCGAGCCCTGACAGATACTCAACTGAAGCTGTAGATATGAATATGGAAGATGAGTTTGAATTTGAAGAAGGGAGCGATTTCAATGGCAATGAGAGACCATCGGATACCTCGGAGCTGTTCAAGGTGAAGGCTCAAGCAAGCAGAATGCAAAGCCTCCTGAGCCCGTCTGAAACGAGTTCACTCATCAACAACCGCTCCGAGAGCAGCTCCCTCAATAACTTGGTGCTGAACGGATCCTCCATTCATGCATACAGCTCTGCAAACCATTCAGACGCCAGCTCCATGGTGAACTTCCCTGCCTGCTCGGTGCGCTCCGAGTCCAGCTCAGCCTTTCAGTTCACAGACATTATCGACCAGCTGGAACAGCTGAGCTGTCCACCTACCACCACAGAAGACTCCAGCAGCACAGACACAGATTCCTGGGACTCTGAGACTGCTGCGCCACTGGATGCAAACCTTTTCTTTAGTAACCCTTTTGCTCAAGCCACCAGTGAGAACTTTGCTTTTGACTTTCAGAACAATTTAAAAAATCTCACGCAAGAAGACTGGACAGAGAAGGCACATGTCAATTGATGCTTGGCTTTTGTGATGGATCCCTTTTATGCTTTTCAGGCTTAGAACTGAAAGGGGTGTGATGTCAGTCACTTTAAGCAAGAAAACTTTAATCCAGTGACTGGACTTTAAATCGCATAACATAGTTGATTTTTAGTTATATTTTTTCATGTACCTCTTCCGTTTCCCTCAAAGCATCCTAGCTTTGGTGCTGCCTTAAAAGCCTCACACTGCGCCCAGAATGTGTTCCCATAGGCTACAATGTTCGTAAAATACTGCATTTATGAAAACCCGATGATTCCAGAAAAGCATCATCAGCTGGCACATGTAGCTATCACAGACTGCAATATATTGAAGGACTTCTTTGACTACAAATGTATCTGTAAGAGTCTGGAATAATTCGCTGTTCCTCCAACATTTGAATACAGCAGTAACTTTTGCACATGCTCATTAACAGGCAGACACATGCCATAAGTCAGCTGCGTTCCTGCTCTGTGGTGAGAGTCCTCGTTTTGGGCCTTTTTTATTTGTTTGCTTGTTTCCACAATCAAAAACCAAAAAGGGACAATCTTCAAATCAATTATGAAGGAAATTTTTAAAGTATCAACCTATGCAACATGTCTGTGGTGTACTTCAAAGAATAAATAACCTGCGTGGTAGTTTAGAAGAGGGAATGTGTATGCAATCAAATGAAAATAGCCAAAATATCTTGTGAAGACAATCATTGTATTTTCTGACTTCAAAGTGCCTTCAACATCTAGCAACAAACAAGTACCCTTCTGCTTTGAGCAGTTTGGAGATATATGCACAGACTATAAAAGCACTTAATCCCCATTGCATTTTGTCTCACCTTTTTCTTTATTTAATCACTGCATAAAAATGCTTACAGATTAATTCATGAACGTGTCCTTTATCTGTGGAAGACAGATGGTGGTGGTAAACCCAGTGATAGCTTTAACTTTCTCTTTAAAATATGGGCTACAATCAGAAACATACCATGATCTTTCTGAGCAGTTGAGGTCTGAGGAGGAGCCAGTACTGTAGAAAACAGAGCTTCACTGCTTTCATGTTTTTTTTTAGCCAGGAGGCTTGATGTGAGACTTGATCTGTAGGTTTGAGAGCGTAATTAAAAAGTCAGTTACTGAACTGGTCACATCTATTTTGGCAGTGTTTATTGGGGTGAAACAGAAGTTGTGAAATGCCCTTCCTGCCTGCCAACCTGACAGGTTGGAGGGGTGAAATTCTGAGCTGCAGCTTATAATAGCAATTTTTTACAGTGCTTTGCTTTTGTATGAGCAAAAACGGGAAATACAGACCAGCTGCCTGAAGCCTTTTGATGGAAGGCTTCATCTCCTTCAACACTTTGGTTTTGGGGTTCCCTGTTGCCCAGTTTTCAGTCTTTTGCAGGGAGAGTGCCGTACTAGTGCAGTGAATGACTCCAAAATAAGCAGTTTACAGTTACAAGCATAACTCTGTGCTCCATATTATTCATATCTGTTTTCTTAGATGTGGACTTGATATATTGTTAAAAGACCTCAATTCTTTATTCAAACATTGAAAAAAAAAAATCCTGTGCTTTCTCAAAATTATGGTAACTGCAAGAGAATTCGTCTCAATGAATGGTAGAACATGAGGGGGTAAAACCTCCTTTAGTCACCCAGTTTAGCTTTTACCAAGGTATGGTTATTCTTCACAGCATTTACTTTTACACTGTGGTTTCTGTGTTTGAGTGGTTCCACTGTTGTTCCACAGGCAAACCTGCCCCCTTTACCAGTGGCACAGAAAATCAAAGCACATTTAGCACAAAGTGTTAGTTTGGACCTACAGGAATGTACAGGACTTTGATTGCTCTTTTTTGTTTAAGTGCTATACTTTATTTTTGTTATTTTTTTTTCTTCCGTTGAATATGTGTCCTGACTCTTCACGTGGCTTTGTTTGTACCTGTGGGGGTGATGTTCTGGATGTGGCATTTCTAAATCGGCACTTGGAGGAGGTCTTCGGTTGTGCCCAAAGCTGGTTCTTTTAAGTATGCTTTAGGTGGTTTGTCTGATTTCCGTCCCACAACTACATTGTGTCACTTAAAAAAAAAAACTAAACAGAAAAAAGACAAAAATCCATCTGCAAACTCTTTTACAAGTGGCAGAGGCAGGGACAAATAGATAAAGATTTAGAGAAAGGCCATTAATGTATTTAGAAAAAGAATCAGGATTCAGCTATTTGTGTATAATCATGTCTGCCTCAGTTTCATGTTCTGTGTCTCAGTCACAAGCATCCTCTCTGAATGTGTTGGAATTGTTTAGTATGGGAATAAATCCAACTGAATTGTCCAGGTTTTCAAAAGATCTGAGGAAGAAGCTGCCTGCATTTTCAGAAACCATGCTCAGCAGTCCTGAGAGAAAGCTTGCCAATGTGCTCTCTTGCAACACAGATAGTTTGAAAAGGCACATTTAGTGTTTTCTTGTATTTTGCAATTGTGCAGATCTTCTATTGGCAGTTTTACATCTCGGGGATTTTTTTAAAAGAAATGCAAGGTAATAAGAGTCTTAATGCCCCTTTTGTCTTCTAAAGGAATGGGTATGACTAGGATCTTGATCTTAGAGCAAGATGTGTGGATCCACAAGTGAGGATGTATGTGTACAGAGGTGCTCAGATGAAGGTTTTGGTTACTGTGTCACCAGGAACACTGATCCTTCGTATCACCTGACTCCTCTGTGTACCTGGATTTAAGGTGCTTGAGCAAAGATGATGCTGGTCAGCACCTACAAGCTGATACCTTTGTGGGGAATGCACACTAGGGTGTACTTCCAGGCTGTGTGATCATTCAGTGCTTCTGCCTGTTATATCTTTGCTGTTGCTAATTGATAGCATGTAGTTGTTGTGGTTTCTCTATGGGCTTTTCTGATTTTTCAAAGCCAAGTGGTTCCTGAGGATATAGTTATATGTTTAGCTCTGTTATTTTATTCATGGTTTCCTAGACAGGCACAAAAGGGGAAAAAACATAGTTTATAAGCAGTTTTTTGTTATAGTAACAAAGCTGTGAGAGGTTTTTTATCATTTCCTCAGAAGTGGTAAGTTCAGATTTGCTTTCCAATAGAGATGGAGAGAAAACCATCCTGCTTTTAAGGGAACGAGATGGCTTGGTGTTTCACAGTGAACTCGAGTACCAATTGGGAGTTATTTTAGTGCAGCAGAGGCATGCCAGGCATCTTCTTGTTCCCCAGCTGTCTCCTGAGGTGGCAGAGGAAGTGAGAGAAGGAAAGGCTTTCAGTTCTCTGCAGATATCATTTGTCTTTGGGTAGTCTAAGAGAATTGGTGAATTTTGGGGCAGTGTGGTTATTGTCCCAAGTACCAGCGTGCTGTTACGCTTTCAGTGTTAGTCCTCGTGGTCTGTTTTGGTTTCTTTTTATGGTGTTGATACTAGCAAAACTTAGTTCCTGGTACTAATTTCTGTGGAGGAGTAGGTGAAAACCTGGGTGCAAACCTTCACTTGTCCATGGTGAGTGGTCATCCTCTCCTCTCCCCAACACTCTCACTTCTGCAGGTACGTTCTTTCATGTTTGCTTTCTGCCCACGTCTGTGGGAGGCTGGGGGGGACGCAACATATATAGGTACCTGTATTTCTAGTCAAGGTACAGGTTTTAGTGCTGGGATCCTCCAGTACAGACAGCCACTGGGGTTTCTCCTGCTCTACACTATGCATCCACTAGCTCTTGCAGTGGTGGATCAGTGAAGGGAGCGTGCTGGAGCTATTGCTATTTGCCATCCTTCCACTTCTCTGTTTTCCCACTTTAGCAAATACATGTAGCCATAGAAAGCACGGCAACATTTGTGGCTTTTCAAAATGAGTTAGGGTTTAGCTGTTTTGCAGTCCTCTACTTGGCTTGTTGCAGTGCAACTGAAAGACACTGAGAAATGTGTCTTGAGTGGTAATGTAATCGGCACCTGGGTAAATCTGCACCTTGTTTCTGCATCTGTGTGAAATACACACTATATATGTGTATACTTACAACCACTACACTTAACACATTTATTAAATGTAAAGCATTACATCAGTACATTTTTGATCTTCATGTATTCAGTTAGTGGATCTCTTAATTTGCACAAGACACGGGTCGTAGAATACTCTGAAACACCTACCACCCGGTTAAACTTGGATAAACTTCACTAGCTTGTGTTACCTATGGCATGTAGGCTTTGTGATTTTAAAGTACTCATTCATTATTATAGTAATACATGCTGTATATTTTCCAGGACTTACCATATTTTATCTTAAGATGGAATAGGGCAATGTATTGATCTGCTCTCAACTTTCATGTTAATTTCCAGTGAATTTTAGAGTTGCTGGGTAATACCGAGTATTGATCTCTTATTTTCCTGTGTATATTTGTATTGTGGTCATAAGTGGTTTTGTTTAGGGTTTTTTTGTTTGGTTTTGGGGGATTTGTTTTGTTTTGTTGGTGCCTTGGTTTTGGTTTGGTGTTGGGTTTTTTTGTTTGTGGGTTTTTTGTTTCAGTGGTGGTAGCTTTTGTTTAGTTGCAAGTCTTGATAAAGGTAAGATTTTGTGGAGACTCTAATAAAAGTCAGTCTAACCTTATGCTTTTTGGTGCAAACCTGTCGGTAAGTCATTCCCATTATTGTCATTTTGCAAAAAGTTCTAAGCCATAATTGTCCAGTATTAATGAAATGAATGAGTATACAGTACAGTTTTCATTGTAGTCCTCTAGTTGTCACTGCCTGTAGCTTTTAGGAGACCTTACATTGCACTTATCACAAATGCTGTGTGTATGTGTATGGGTATACATATACATTCTCTGTATGAATATGGGGAGACTTCGTGTTCCAGACCTACCATAAAATCCACTTATTGGTCATCTGCTCTTTAGCTTTTGTAGAGTTAGTCCACCAGCTGAGCTGTAGCTTTGCAGGTTTCAAATTTGGAGCATGTTTAATTGGACCTGGTTTGTGGGAAGGTGTTTCTGTCAATTTTCCAAGGTCCCAATACCGTGCCACTGCTTGATGGCTGCTGAGAGCATGGCTTATGACAGTCCTGTGTGTCAGTAAGAATCCAAATGCCCATTTATCACCATGTGTGTCCAGGTGCCTTGGTTAGAGCAACTCCCCACTTAAATAGGTGCTACTCTTTTCAGGAAAGGGTTATGTTAAGAAAACAGAGGGCTGGAATTTTTAAATTGATCTCTTGAACTTTGTCTCTTCTACCGTAAATGTTTTAATGAATTACTTGTTGGGATTTTTACTCTCTTTGTGTCTGTTCCGATTGCTGGTTATGAACCTACAGATTTGTACTAATTCATAATTTTAATTGTTTATGCAATAAAATAAGGACGACTTTGATATAAATGACAACGTGGGCTTTTTAGCTTTATTTTTCATTACCCTTGTGTTTGAAATAGAATAAATATTTGTTCTTCTAGCCAAGGCATCTTAGAGTTTTATTACCAATTTTCTCCAGACAGTTTTCCTCCTGTTCCCCTTTGTTGAAAGCAGAGCACAGCTGGGGCAAATACTGGTGTGGGGTTGTCAAATTAGCGGTTTGTGCATATCCTTTGCTTGGGTTACAAATGGGACTAGAAGTTCAGAATTCATTATCAGAATTATCTATTATGGAGACATCTCTTATCTGGGTATGTCCCTCAGACTCTCTCCTGTATATTTGGTTTTACTGAAGCCTGTCCTCTGTTGCAAACATAGGGTGTGTAGGCAAATGCGTGTTATCTAGATTGAAAGTTCTCCTTCAGGTGCCTGTGAACAATGTATGGGTAAATCCTCTTTTCCTGAATCATGTAAACATTTGTTTAAAAAAGTCAGCAGTACTTCTGTAAGTTAACAGAGCAAGTTCCTGGGCTATTTTGAGTTGACAATTTTTATGATGCTTTTTAAATTATTCTCCACATTCTGTTTCCTGAGTTATAGAACAGTGAAAACACTGACTCCTAAAACCTTTGCTTTTCAGCAAGGAGCAATTATTGATCAGAATTGTCTCTGACTTCATTTTGGACATAAGGACATTTTAGACCATAGCAAGTTAAATGAAATTCAGGCCCTCTCATAGAGTGGTAAACATCAATGGTTTTGGTTGCAAAATTAAACTAGGTTTGTACAGACTCAAGGAGAATCTGTAGCTAACATAAATAAGTGATTTATCACAGAATCCCAGACTGGTGTGGGTTGGAAGGACCTTAAAGCTCATCCAGTTCCAACCCCCTGCCATGGGCAGGGACACCTTCCACTAGATCAGGTTGCTCCAAGCACCGTCCAACCTGGCCTTGAGCACTGCCAGGGATGGGGCAGCCACAACTTCTCTGGGCAACCTGTGCCAGGGCCTCAACACCCTCATAGTGGAGAATTAATTTAGGCTGAAACCCTGACCATTCATTTCAGTGATGCTGCAAACAAAGTTTGTGCAGTCTTAGTGTGAGCCCAAGCAGATCAAAATTGTCAGTGCAGCACTGAGAGGTTTCTGCTGTATTTGTGTCTGTCTAAGATAAGAGTTCATTTTCCCCATTGCAGCCAGACCGAATACACACTATGGCAGTATAAAAGTTTGCAATCTGCAGTTTACAACAATAGATACATCTTTCTTGTCTGCATGGGGAGGGGAAGGTGGCAAAAGAAGGGTGGGCATTTCAGATCCTGACACAACTGTAAAACTGGAGTCTCCTACAGCATCATATTGAGGTATATCTTCATGGGTGCATACAAATTCACTGAGGCACATCCAAGTGCACTAAACATGCTTTAATGTTTAATGTGATCATTTTAGGATAACAGAAAAAGGTGATCTTTGAATTTAAAGTCTTTTAGTTATTTTTAGGCTCTTAGATTGTTTTTGATTGTTTGTTTAAGATTCTGTAACTCCCAACTATCCCTCGTTATTTGAAAGGGAAGATTTGCAGGGGAAGAATATATTAGTTGTGATATTTTGAGATAAGGAAGAGCAGGGATATTCCACGATTTCAGTTGTAATTGGCTCTGATTCTGTGACATCAGCTTGCAGAATGCTTGCACTGTAGAAATAATAATTTGGTCTGTGTGTGCGATGGGTTCAGCGGGGCATTGGGCACAGGGGAACTCTGGGCAGGCTCCCATCGTCTCAAGATCAGCCACTCCTTTAGCGTAAAAAGAATGTCATCTATTTGAAGCAGTAGTAGTAATAATATAAGAATAAAGTTACCTCTTTAAAGGGAGTCAACCAGAGGCTTACCTTTATGATAAGGAGCGAAATTCGAACTTCTCATACCTTTTGGGACATCTAGTAATGCTCTTTGTTATTGGGATACTAGTTTTGTTTTTTGTCTTTGAATTATTTTCAGCATTCAAGCATAAAGGTTACAGAGCCAGTACTTGCATTTGGTTTTTGTCAAGGTTTGCACTCAAATTTGGGTTTCTGTGTAGAGACTGAATTTAGATTGAAGAATACAGTATGTTGAAACTTGGAAACATCCCTCTCAAGAATAGCCCATTTGAATATTCTGGAGGATGCTGATGCCAGAGGGGCAGGGGAGAACTTGGTGCACCAAATTCGATGTCAGAGGAAATAATTCCTGCATTTTCATCTTTGCATGAATACTTCTACAAGTTTTCTACATTGACAGCAGTTGAAAGAGGCTATGGCTGCTCTGACTGTTGCATGGATTTTTCCTTTGCCATTGTTCCTCAAGAGAATAGAGGACCACGGTACATCTAAACTGCTTGACCAGGAGCTTCCCCCCTTGCTGCTCTAGTGGAGAAATACTGCTAGATTATAAGAATGAAAATTTCAGTACATGCTCGTAATGTCATCTGCCAAGATACGCCATCGGATTGGGTTTATATCAAACCCTTATACATTAGCAGAAAGCTAACCCAACTGCTCCTGACATTTTATAGTCTGTTCTAGCAAAGACAAATTTCAGAAGTCATATGAGCCTTGGAAAGGGCCTTTGCAGAATTTGCTATTTTAAGTTGGCAGCTTTAAGTTGCAGCTGTAACAGCTCCTTCCTGAATTCTTTATTGCTTTGCCTTAGGGAAGTGCACATCAGGGTACATGGTGTCCTCCCATAACTCTTGGTGTGCAGGGGAGGGGCACTCTTGTCCCCAAAGAAGAGGTAGGCATTTGCATCTGTAGGTTTGCCACCTCTCTAGCGAGGAGGAGAAGCCCTGTGCTTTGGCACCTTGGGTGCTGATTGTTGTTTCAGCCTTCTTGAGGAGCTTCGTGTGCCTTTTGTTTTCATAAATCACTCTGGCTTTGGGCAGCAGGGTTCCTGCTGTCGGATACAAACGAGCAGGTGTTTGGAATGAGTTTAATGGCCAATTTCTTGTGTTGGAGGTGATAAAAACTAGAACAACTTGATTGAAATGGGTGGCGGAGTTTGGAGCAAGTTGTATTGCTTCTGCTCCCCTGGTATCCAAGCATTATGTTTGTGCAGAAGCGATTCAAGTTACAAATTCTGGGACATGTCGCAACATCCCGCCCAACTCCAAGAACTTAAAGGAGCTCCTCACTTGCAGCTTTACTTGTTTTAAAGCTGTTGTTTCAGCATCCCTGGCATGCAAAAGCAAACTTCCAATGCACTCCTGTCCCCACAGACCTGAAACAAATGCCAGACATTGTTGCTTTGCAGTGGTAGTATTAAAAGCAGTGGGAACAAAGAGAAGGCGCAGGCAGGCACAAAAACCTGGTCCAGAGTCACTGTGCTCAGCTAGTATGTTAATAGTTAACTCCTCCGCCTCGATGGTCTGAATCTCTTCCAGGTGACTGAGTGCAGCACTGTTTAGCTTCCTGCATTTGTCAATGTGAAAACACGCACTCGGGCTCCCTCACCATTGTCAAGCTGCCGGCGCCTTGCGGTGGTTTTGCTTCCTGAGCCAGAGAGCAGCAGCAGCTCCTGCCAGGAAGGAATCAAACAGCTCCTAACTCCTGCTCCTCCGGCACGCATGCCCTGTCATTGTGTCAGGAGATACCGGAGGGGCCGATTATTGTTTTCTATTTAAAGCCTTTAGGAATGATTTGTAGCTGGCCTGGGAAATGAGGAGCTGGCAGGTTTTGCGTCGCTGTTGATTTTTCCTGGGTTTTGTTCGGGCAGGTGATTTATCCCTTGCTCCTGCTTGTAGCACACAACAAAGTCATGCTGGGGAGGGTTGTGAGCATGGCTGAGTGTTTGAGCAGGGTAGTGAAGTGCTTGGTGTCCATTCAGCTGCCTGATCTGACAAAGCTCGCCTGTTTATCACAGGGAAGATCAGGAAGAAAACATAGATCGGTGAGGTTAGGTAGGAATTCTGAGGGCATTGTGGGAATAACTGGAGTGTCTGTGGCCTGTGTTTGGTCACAGAAAGCAGCAGGTATTCCTGAAAAGTTATTTTTACTGTGAATACTCAAGGGAAGTCTGCAGAAGAGAGGATAGCAACTACTGCTCAGAGGTTAAATTCACTGTAATGGTACCTTCAGTATCGGAAATCTGTAAAGGGTCCACGAAGAGCAGGGGGGTTGGAACTAGATGATCTTGAGGTCCTTTCCAACCCTAACTATTCTATGATTCTATCATATTTGAAACGTAATAATAGTAAGAAATACCGACAGTTAATCAAAGCAGGACAGTTACCCCTGCTTCAGACAGGTTCTGCCATGCAAGAGGATTGTGTCCATCCAGTTAATACTCAGTGCTGCAAAATTGTTTTCCTTTTGAGATCAGTAGGTTATTCTGGTCAAATCCTTAGACCAGCCAGGAATGAAATCCCTTGCATGCTCCCTTTTTGTGTGGCTATAGGTTTTCCTCTCCCAATTTTCTGGTTTTGGAGACTTCTGAATGTATTTTTAGTAAGTTTTTACCTGCTGGAATGGAGAAGCAGCAGAATGGTATGTTCCGGCTTTTTGCTGGAGGAAAAAGTAATTCTGATTTTTGAAAAGAAAACTCAAGAGCCATGCTCTTGTTATTGCAGTATAATCCAATGTTGCAAACCCTGCTGCTACTCAGCAAAATCCAGTGGAATGCAAGCATTTTGTTGAGGCACTAAACAATTTATCCTTTACCTTAAATGCAGTTGTGAACGTGTGTGTCCTTACTGTGCTGCCAGGTGGCAGCTGAGTTGCAAGGAGCACTCAGTTTGCTTTAGATGTGTGCTTCAGGTTTTGGATGTATATGTTGTCTTTCTTTTTTTATTTTGTTGCTGCCCTTTAATAATGTGAGATTGCAATTAATGCTTTACAAGAGCTATCTTCAAAACCATGTTCTCTCCTTTTCCACTCCATCTTCCTGTTCTCTTCCCACCAGGCCTCCCAGCGGACCATTCTCAGCTCTCTTCCCTCGTGCTGAAGAATCCTCTAGGCTTGAACCCGACATTTCAGGTGAACTTGAATGCAGCTGGCCAGGGTTCATCTCCTCTTCTGAGTCCTGTCCTTAGTGATGCTGGTGGTGCCAGGGTAGAAGAGGATGATGAAATGAAACGTAAGGTAAGACAATAATGTGACAAGGAAAGTGATGGTTTCAGATGAGGAGCTGTGCTTGCTGGCCACTTGGTATTGATTGCATTACATGTTGTAGTAGAACAGATGTGTTTGGTGGTTAGTGTTGAAAACTCCCTTGCTAAAGGTTTTGTCAGGTCTGTGTTTCTCACTGTTGTGATGGGAATCTCTACTGATGATTTGGCATAGGTCTCGGCTTCTGCTGCTGGGATCAGTGTGCTTCACTTCTTGTAGGGGAGGGGAAGGTTTAACCAGTTGAGATGGAAACAAGCCAACTCTGTGGCCTCCCTATCTCATTTAGGCCTTTTGAGATAGAGTTTATAGCATTGATAGATTGCTCTGCTGTTAGTTGTCAGTGTTTTTTCTTTTTAAAATCCTTCCTCTTGTTTATCCTTGTAGCAGGATAGTGCAACCTGGAAATACATGCAGCGACTGCTTTGTCTCTCCTAAATGCTGAAGCCCAGTGTGGTATTTCAGCAGTTAAGTTCTCATTTAGGCTGAAATGAATTTTTGAAAGAATCTTGAAAGAGAACTCTTTTATTTTACTTGATCTGAAGCTTGGTCATTTCAGAGATTTCTAAGGCTTTGATGTCCATTTAAATACAGTATTTTAACTTACACAAGCCCAGGCAGAAGCTGATGTTAAATGGGTTAAATTTAACCAATTGAGTTTCGCAGCAGTTTTGAAGCTGTGCAAGGAAAACATCTTAACAATAGCTCTATTAATAGGGGACTGATTTAAGGATAGTGATGCACTGTATTTCCACTTGGTTAATCAGGCATTTGTATGTAAACTCTTCAGTTCTTGCAGTGTGGGCTTTCCACTTCATGCTGCCGTGATGCTGCTGTTGCTGCAGAAAGCTGCATTTTTTTGTTACTTTTTGAGTCACTGTTTTCCTTCATTTTACTGGTAAATGTCTCCTTTTCTAACAAAGGTTGATTGTAGTGACCTGCTTGGAAAGTGCGTGGAAGCTGAGCTTTTACGGTGTGGGGTTTTTACTCTTTGTTTGTTTAGTTCCAGATTTGGTAGTTTTGTGATGGTGTAATGTAGGTACCAGGCAGGCAGGATGGTCTTTTGTAGTCTCAGTCCTTTGCTTGTGGCCTTTATGAGTTCAGAGTAGAGCTTTTCACTCAACAAGAGCTGTTCACTTGGTGCAAGCTGCATCTAGAGTGTTTGAAGGTTTCCAGGTGGGATTGTGTGTCTATAGTATGTCAAAACACTATTTTTTCCAAATGGGGATATTTGCCTAGATGCCTGCTGTGGTTGTAGGAATGTTTTCTTTGGCCATCGAAAGCAGTCTGATTCCTTAGAAAGTTCCTGTGTTTGTTTTTTTTTCAGTCTTGAAATGATTTTGTTTCCTCTGGCAGTGCCTGACCAGTAGTGAAGGTGTTTGGCAGGACCTCTGTTGTACTATGACAGCCTTCTGCTTCCTTGGTGCTTCTGGTACAAGGGTCTGCCTTGCAGCTGGTGCAGGACTCAGCACAGGGGTTTCAGTTAGGACCCGAAAGAAAAAAAAAAAAAAAGAAAATAAAGGGCATTAGATTTCAACAGGGAGCAATTAAGAAAACAGCAGGAACTTCAGAGAATAAACCCAAAGTGGTGATGCAGTGGGGAGGGAGAAAGGAAGAAGAGACCGGAAATGAAAAGCATCTCTGTGCCTCAAGCAGTCAGATGGAGAATAACGTGAATATGTGCAGAAGTGCTCAAAGGAGATGGAGATGGGACAGCCCATGCACACTGTGGAAAGTGTGAGGTTGAACACTCTGTAAGTGTTCAAGGAAGAAACAATGCAGAAAAATGTTTGTGAGGGTGGGGAAAAAACAAGTGAGGATCCAAGGGCAAGGTATGGACTGGGGACAGGCAGGGTCTTTTCAGAGTTCTCAGGAATATGGTGGATGGTGTACATCACTTGAGAGTAACTCTTTAAGGAATTGTTTAAATGAGTAAGAGACGGTGGCAGGTTCGGGTGAGTTAGGAGGCTGCTGGGGAGTCCCAGAGTGGAGAGGTGACACTAGGGAGATGAAACAAGCAGATATACATGTGTGAAGTGATGGAGTGCAGAGCTTGCAGCTGAATCATCTCTGGCGTGGCTACAGAGATAAGACTGCCTGTGATCTGTTCTCACAGCCTGTGGTTGATTCCATACCCAGCTTTGCTTTGCTTTGCCTTGGGGAACTCTATGTTTTCCATAGAAGTTAGTCCCTTAAGGGCACTGTGCACTATAGTATCCTCTGCAGAGCCCAGGAGGCAGCATACACAGAGCTGTGTTACACAAAAAACATACCCATTAGCAGTAATTCTCAGACTTCTGAAGTTCCAGCCAAGCTAGCGTGTGTTGTTCTGTTGATTTATTTAGCAGGGTGTTCCATGAACAGTAAGTGTGCAGGAGGAAGGGGTAAGCAAGATAAAATGTCTGTGTCACCTGCCTCCAGGGAGGTCAGGAAGATGATGGTCCTATCCTTTGGGAAAATGCTGCTTGAGAAGGATGCCCACTAAGGTTAAACAGCGTTTTGAGGGTTTATGACACTGCAGTCAGGCAAATAGCCCAAGAAAGTATGAAAAATACCTGAAGCCAAGATGAGTTAGGACTTTCCCTTCCACCATGTACCTGAGACATTAACATTAAAGTTAAGAGGATGGCTGTGGTGTGAATAGATGTAAGAATGTCCGAGTACATCTTCTGGTTCCTCTAGGGAGGGTACTGATGTTGGGACATGAAATCTAGCATGAAATAATCTGAAATTGGCTTGACGATTCCTCAAAATTAATAATTTGAGGATACACACCTCCAGGGATTTTATGTGACTACGATGAACTCAATGGATATGTTACTGAGCAACCAGGAAAACATCTCCTCCATGAGCATTATTGAAATGAAGGATTTGGAAGCACTGCGTAGCTGTGCTGACAGTGCAGGGGGTCATCTCAAAGTATCTCTCAAAAGAGAATTCTTTGGTACACACAAGGAAAAGAGAGAAAAAAAAGTCAAAGCCTTGTTACCCTCAGGAGGAGCTAAGATGGATGCCAGATTTTGACATAACTCAAATGGGTTTGCTGTCATTTGTTTTCACTAAGAAGGATTTGGCACAAAACCGTAGCACAGCATAGTGAGCTAAAGACACTAAGCAGCATCTTAGCTTTTGAAATGTGATTAGTTCCTTAGTGTTAATTGTGTGATTTATTTTGCTGTGTTTTCATAATATATGTTTCCAGGCTAGCTCTGCTGTTGGTTCATTGCAGCTGCAGAACATCTCTTTTCACTCTTTCTTTCCTTTGTGCTTCCATGTCCATTCTGCCTTCTCTTTTCCTTAAATAGCAGCCCTGCAGCCTGCCATTGATGTAGTTTGATTTTTGTGTTTTCTTAGCTAATTATTACAATCTTCAAAGGGTTTGAGTGAAAGCTGTAAGTGGGAATAGAATAGCTTTGGAAAAGGACTGTATTGCAAATCTGCTGTACTTTGTTTGATTAGGGAATTGTTTAAAACCTAGGAAGATTGGAATAACATCTTTTTATAAAGTGCTCCCTTGATTTTTGAAGGTTCATGTAACTGATATATAATTGACTATTTTTTTCATACTCCTGTAATATAAACAATATTTTATAGCAAAGTCAGTATTGGAGAATACGATACTGAATAAAGAGATGCCCTGTCAGTAATCAGCTGCTCCATTTGCACACAGCAAAGGGTATGTAAGGTTTGAGCTTGTGCTTAGTAATAAATAGAACATTTGTATTTCTGTGCTTGATCGATTACTGTGTATTCTATCCAGCGCTGCCCAGCTGACAAGGCATACTTCATAGCAAAGGAGATTCTTGCTACAGAGCGGACGTATTTAAAGGATCTGGAAGTTATTACAGTGGTAAGGGGTTTAACATTCTTTAATGATTTTCCTTTTCTTAATAGATTTGTAATTGTTAATTGGGGAAAACTTGGAATTCCTTCCAGGTATCAGAAGAAGGAAGTCCTATGATAAAGCATAATCCATGAGCCATGTAGCTGTTACCTTCCTTGTTACATAGGCCCTCATGTGGGGGAGCAATACCTTCCAAGGACTTCCATGGTTAGCTTCAACAGCTGCATCACATGCCAATTTGATGTCTTAGGCAAACTTTCACTTAGAAAATTACAAACAAGGACACAAATATGCAAATACGTTTTACATTCAACTTCAGTGATAGTCATTGCTGTCAATTCTGCTTGTAATCTGCCTATCAGCTCTACAGAATTCCTTGGGGAGCTGTTGTCTTTGTCCCTTCAGATTGTGAGAGCAGATGACAATTGCAGAGGGTGTTAATGATCCTTAGGGGTTTGAAGAATTTTGTCTTTTTTTGTTGCTTCTTTTTCTTTCTCTTCCTTTTCCCTTCCTTTCACCCAGAATGGACAAGTGAGTCCTTGTTTGGAGGACAGTTTGAGCTTCCAACCCTTTCTTTAAAAGCCTTTGTTCGTGTAGTCCAGGTTTGAACACTTTGACTTTGCATTCCTATAAGCTCTAGGTTTAATTTCATCAAAGAGAAGCATGAGTCCCTTAACTCTTTGTCTTCAGTTGATGTACTCTCTGCAAGCTCAGTGAGCATCATTTCTCTCAGATTCCTCCTAGAGGCTTTCCAGCACTTTTCCTAAAAGATGGAGGAACATCTAGTTCCTCAGAGGTTTGGGGTTTTCTTTCATTCCTCCCAGAAAGGGAACTGAAAGCAATAAAAAAGTGCAGGATGTGACATGCAACAAGATGTCTCCAGCTACTGAATAACTAGCACAGGACTTTTCATCTTTCCCAAATTACATCTTCCCTAATATTTCTCCTTCCTTCCTGCTGTTTCCCTATGCACACACTTTCTCCTTCCCCACTGCTGCAGGAGCAGGAATGTTTATGGTAACAATTAATTTCTTCACTGGAGAATCGTGTCTCATGTATGTTTTTTCCGGCAGTGGTTTCGCAGCGCAGTCATCAAGGAGAACGCTCTGCCAGAGGGCCTGATGACATTGCTCTTCTCTAACATAGACCCGATTTATGAGTTTCATCGAGGCTTTCTGAAAGAGATTGAGCAAAGGCTGTTGCTCTGGTAAGCATTATTAGTGTGGTGCATGGGCAATGAGCAGGGTGACTTTTTCCTATGTCCTTACTGCAAAACTGTTCTTAATCTCTTTTTGGACTGGTATTTCTGTGTAAGTGGAATCAAGGAAAAAGTCTTTTAATACATTATAATTTTTTAAAAGATACAGAATGCATTTTGCAAAGACCATTTTTCAATTCCTACCTTGTACCTAACATCGTAGAATCATACAAATTGTACAGCAGACCAAGGTTTTTATCATCACTTAGACTGGAAAAGACTCTTAAGATCATTGAGTGCAACTGTCAGTATAACCTGGTGTTGTCTGTAGCCTTAGAAAATAGAAGAAACACAAGGCCAAACAGATGTGTGTTTTTCAACACCTGGTTAATGAATCTGCAGGTGAAATCTAGGAAACACTTTTTTGTAATTAAGACTTGAGTTAGTTCTTGCCGCACAATGTATTTTGAAGAGCGTATTTTCAGTCTTTTAAATTTTGTGTGACTTTCTCCTGACCTGAGATGTAATATATTAGAATACAATTACCATTCAAAAGGGAGTAGTTGACATTGGCAAAGTATGAACAATAATAAACGTGGTTGGGGTCATGATACAATGTTTTTTCAGAAGTCTGAGAGGTTAAACTCCCAAACAGACTTTTGTTTCATACCAGTTCATTTCTGTTCCTTTCACAGTTTTCTGGGCATGGCTTTGTTTGTTATGTCATGCAGCTTCCATATTTACTGTACCATGATTTTAACCCAGACGGTGAAATGGGAGTGTCATGTGGCTAAAAATGGGTAGTGGAGGCATTAATGTTAGTACTGCTTCCCTTAATTTTACTGAAGGAGTCCTTCAAATGCACAGATACCCAGGAAGTGTTTGTTAAAATTTATGTCTTGAAGTACAGAGGAAGGTGGAGGGAGAAAGCCAGAATTTCTTGATCTCCCATGTACTGTACTGCCTTATTTTTTCCCCTTATGTGTATTTCAGGGAAGGAAGAACCAATGCTTACATGAAAGGAGATTATCAACGCATTGGAGATGTCATGCTCAGGAATATGCGTACTCTGAAGGTAGATAAAGCATTAAAACAATGGACTCTCAGAATTGTTGAGTCAGGTTTTTTGGGGGGCAGTGGTGGGGGTTTGAGGCTTGGCACTTCCACTAAACCTGAAGTGACTTGTGAATAATTGTTGTTGATAAGCAAATAAAAACCCCGTGAATACTTACAGTGTTATACCACTGTTGCTTATCTAACCACCCACGTTTACCCTCAGAAAAGGTTGTTCAGCAGAAGATAAAGAGCAGTTATTTAATTAGCTTCACTGTCTCTCCTCTATTTGCACAGCTTGAACTCTCCCCTGTGGAGACACTGTTTCATGAGGATGTTTAATCCAAAATATAAATACCTTTTTTTTAACCACAGAGTAGCTTCTTCTGAAATGAGGTCACCTTCTCTTGGAGTGCCTTCATATGGGACAGTTAACACTTGTGCTGTAGTAGTGGAGTAATAATTCCATTAACATCACGTAGTGGTTGCTTTTTCTTATTATGTTAATGTTTTGCTTTGACTCAAGTAAATTTTTGTCCTATTCAACAGGAGTTTACCAGTTATCTGCAGAAGCATGATGAGGTCTTGACAGAACTGGAGAAAGCCACAAAACGCTTAAAGAAGCTGGAAATGGTGTATAAGGAGTTTGAGCTGCAGAAGGTTTGCTACCTGCCCCTCAACACATTTCTGCTCAAACCAATTCAGAGACTGATGCACTACAAGTTGATCCTGGGAAGGCTTTGCAAGCACTACACAGCAGAGCACCGGGACTTTGCTGATTGCCGGAGTGAGTGAGCTCTCAGCTGCATACATTCTAGGCAGAAACCAGTTCCCATGTACACACAAAGTTCTGCCTGTACCCTGAGAGAGTCAAGCATTACATCTGCAAATTCAACATAAATGGTGTTTCTCCATTCAGGACCTCTCTCAATGCAGCTTCACAGAATACACAGGAACTTTAATTTAGATTGTTGAAAACACAACTGCTTAGTGAATACAGTACTTTAAGCATCCTAAGAAAAACCCAACTAGAATGTACCAAGTAGAATAGCAGAAAACTGGCAGGAGGCAGCTTAATTAAAAAAGAGTGTTTCACTTATGTTTTAAAATTTTTCTTGAAGGATTTGGTACCAGGTTTCCCTACTCTCCTATGGTGCTCTGGTGAAGGGCTCCTAAGCTTCTTGCAGTTGACAGAAATTTGCCTTAACTGCTGGTTTGGAAAATGCAAAAGTTAACTTAGATATGGACTGTTCTCTTGGCATGGAATTAATGATTTTTCTGGCATTCGTAGAAGCCCAGGCTGGTTTGAATTGGAAAGGACTTTAAAGATCATCCATTTCCACCCCCTGTTCCACAGGCAAGGGCACCTTCCACTAGCCCAGGTTGCTCAGAGCCCCAGAGAACTCAGCCTTAAACATTCAAGGAAGTGTTTTTCTCATGGCTAACCCTGATGGATCTTAGTGTTTCAGCTAAAGCTGCGAAATCAGTCCTTCTCTTGTCCCCTTTTTTAGCAGGGGGTGTCTGTCCAGTTTTTTTAGGAACTCTGCTTCATTTATAAGTAAGCATAGGAAGAAACATATAAGAATCATAGGAAGCCCTATGAAGCTGATTGCTAGTCTCCATTTTGCCCCCACATAGCTATAGAATATGCTTTAAGAAGTCGGCAGTAGGTCCCTTCCAAACTCTCCTGTTCTATTCTAAACCTGGCTATAAATTTCAGGTTCAGTTTTCCAGGGATAAAATTGGTGGCCTGCGTTTGTCTGCTCTGTTCTGATCCCCTCGGTGCCATTTTCCTTATAGATGCCCTGAAGGAAGTCACAGAAATGACGTCTCAGCTGCAGCACAGTCTCATTCGCCTGGAGAATTTCCAGAAGCTCACAGAGCTGCAGCATGACTTGATTGGTATAGATAATCTCACAGCACCCGGTAGAGTAAGTACCTCTGCATAGTCTTTAGAGCCCTTATTATTTTTGTTGCCAAGGAAGTGCCTGTGAGCAATACACTTACCATCACTGCCTCTCTGTATTATGGAACAACTGTAAAGGCTTTGTATAATTGTCTTCATAGTAGTTCCATGGAGGTCTTGATGGCCTAGGGGATAGATCAAAAATGCTTCTGCTTAGACTCTGTTATAGTTTGTGTTACCAGTGCCGCAGACACTGGGGGTACACTGGAATACAGTGCTCTGTGTTTGGGTGGGAAGCAGTATGTCATGTACTCCAGGTCGGCTTATGTCTGTCTGGTGCAGTCTCTGTCTGTGGACTGAGACTGTATGGAGAACATAGTGATGCTGAGACCATGTCACTGGGCAAAATTGGTACCAGTGACTCTTGTTTTCTAGTACTTTGTCTAGTTCCTGCTTGGTCTTTTTGTTTCTCTGTTTTTGATAGATATACTGAGCATAAGTACAGGAGCATCGCGTATGTTTTTGAGATGCTATGGCTATCACTACAGTGGGATGTAAGTGTAATAGGTGAACTGCTGGTGTCCAACAGGAACTCTGCTCCTTTTCCTTCTCTTGCTTCATTGATTTAAATGCTGGCTGCAACAAGGAGCTGATTCATGTCACAAAACAGAAGGAAAGTTGTCATCTGGCATTTAACAAATCTGTTTAGTGATCATTGCTGTGCACCAATCAACATCTGTATATTCTGGGATGAAATGAAGAACCATTAAAATTCTCTGTGTTTGGGAAAGATGAAGTTCTATCTAACTTCTTATTTTCCACTGCAGGAGTTTATCCGGGAGGGTTGCTTGTACAAGCTCACTAAAAAAGGTTTACAGCAGCGGATGTTCTTCCTGGTGGGTGTTGCTTTCATGAGCCCAAACTCTTCAAGATAAAGTTGTTGTGAAAGTGTGATGAAAATCAGCAGTCAGAACTGACAGCTCACTCTGAGGGATTTTTAGAGGGGGCGTGATTGTGACAACACTGTTCAGCGGTTTCCTTAATGGCATGTAGTTTTAATGGGATTTTAAGAATTAATTGCCTCTCTTGTAAGTAAAGAGTGGCTTTAAGGAAATGAGGCCAAACTGACTGAGAAATGGCAGTTGTGGGTTTTTTCATATATCTGTAGTGTCCTTTAAACAATGGATTGCTTAAAAAGATACCAAAAATACTTGGCCCTGCCTGCTGTCTCCAGAGCACTGATCGTATTCTTCCTGTCTTTTCCAGTTTTCAGATACGTTGCTCTACACAAGCAAAGGGGTTACAGGGACAAATCAGTTCAAAATTCACGGACATCTTCCTCTGCATGGCATGTTGGTAAGTGGTTTCAAGCTGCATCACAACATTAGGGAAGTTCGCCTTGAAGCAGGTTGAGGCATTCTTTCAGGGCATGAGATCCAAAGCCACTAACTGCTCCCAGGCCAGTGACAGCAGCCTGTGTGTCAAGTACTTGTCTGCAAGCAACAAACTTGTTCCATCCATCCTTAGCAGAACAGCTGGAGCACACCCTTGTGACCATTCGTTTTCAGGCTGCTGAAAGAGGCTGATCTGGAAACAGGGGTTTGTCCTGGCATTTTCTCCCTGTACACACACCTAGGCATCTAATCAGTCCTCCTGTCTGCCCACCCCCTATTCTAATGGGACTGTTCTTTCTGTGTTTGATTTGCAGCTGATAGTGCTTGACCCACCGGTAAGTAATGAGCTGAATCCTGCTCAGAACCCTCTTTTTCTTGCCCTGTTGGTTGTGGTGGTGTGCTGCTAGAGCTGCAGCAGTAGAAACACACAACGTAGATTTTCATAGAGAGCCAAATTAGACTTGAAATAGGTGGTATTCATAAAAAAGTAGCTGTTTTGCATTTACTGCAACCGGGTTGTAATTGTATTTGACTCAAATTCCTTTCTAGCCAAGGACAGGTTTAGTGTTTATCAGTCACCAAGCATTGATGAGAAAAACCTTTTCTTTTTGTGCAGGTGGAGGAGAGTGAGAACGAATGGGCTGTCCCACACTGCTTCACCATCTATTCAGCACAGAAAACCATAGTGGTGGCAGCAAGGTAACATTTCTTTTCCTCAGTTGCCTATAGGTTTGATAGATACATTCTCCAAGGAGTTATTTTTTTGGTTGTTTGGTGCAGAGCCAGGGGGTGTTTTGTGCATGCTCTGGAAAGCATGACTTCAAAACAAACACAGGATGCTTCACAACTCCTTTATCAGTAATGTGTTTTGGGACCAAATAATTTTCCTCACCCAAAGGTGTGTTACGAAGCACACAGCAGCGGTGAATAGCATTTGTACTGTTAGTGCCATTGGGTTGTTTTCTAGTTAGCTAACAGTGCAGTCCCTTAAACAACTGCTATAGTGCAGGAGACAAACCGGAATCTAAATATACAAATATTTGAGAGACCTAAAGAGAATTGAAATCAAGAACATGCTGATGGATGCAAGGAGGGGAGAGTTCCTGCATGGATCTCATGGAGGAAGCTGGGAAGGGAGAGAGAAAATTAAAGGCTGATTTGGAAAGAAAACTGACTCTTTTTCAGTGTAGCTTGTCACTGTGCTGTGAGTGTGGTGCCTTTTAGTACTTTATATCTGAGATATACTTAAGATGGCTACTATGCCTATTCTGTCAGGATCAGCAAACATGAGAGTGTGTGACTACATATAGCACTTCAAACAACAGTTGTGCACACAGGGAATGTAGCCAGAGGTAAAAAAGAAATGCTGTGGCCATTTCTAAAAGAAAACCTTATGCTGTTGCATATCGATGAATGTAGATACATGTATTTGAGCTGTAAAGCTATTACCATATAATCATGGCTTGAGCCATGGATCCTGTAATGGAAACTGTGGGGTGAGAGAAGTCTTCAACCTGTACTCTGTGTTTTACTTGCCTGAGATGTCTGGTAGTAAATCTTATGTCTCCTTTAAAAGCTGTGCTGTCTTTCAGGTTGCCTCCTATCATTGAAAAAAAGCATTTCCAGGATGGTCATACCAGCCATCTTCAAACTGCTTTTTGGAATGAAAACATGATTTCATGTTTGAAATAACCTATGAGCTATGAAGCTGTCTATATGAAGAACAGTAATGCCTTAGACTGTGTAATTCCTCTTCTGAGGCCGATAGCTCCAGAGGAGAATATGTCACCCTTTGGCTGTCTATTCTCTTCACTGTAAAGTCTAAGTCAAATGGTTTTTATTAGTCTTGTTTCAAGGCCTGAAAGTAGAGGTGAAGGCTGTATGAGGATAGCTTCCTGTATGGAAGGCTCATGCTTTGGAGGAATTTGTATTGTCTTTTTATTTGTTTGATGGAAAGGGGCTGCTCCTTGTCGTGGGCAGTGATTTGTGCCTTCCGTCAGTGCACTAGCACTCTGTCACGGCTCCAGGGTGAGGTGATCTCCGTTTGCGCTGTTCATCTTGCAGTACCCGCCTGGAGATGGGAAAGTGGATGGAAGACCTAAACATGGCAATTGAAATGGCCAAGAAATCTACTGAGAAATCTGACATGCTTCTGGAGAACTCAGTATGCAATCGCTCCAACAGTAAGTGCCATTCCTGCCTTCCTGAAAAGCATCAGTTGTCATGTACTTTTCATGTTTCCTGTTGTGAACTTGATTACATGGATGGTGTGGGTTTATAATTTGTATGGTAATTGGGAGTTAATTGTGCTTTTGTTTTAATCAAAAGAAATATGTTTGTCTTCCTAGACTGATGTTCCTGGTAACTTTCAGTGCAGCAGAGATGCTCCTGTTACAGAATTGTTGATTTTATAATGTCCTTTATTCATCTCTTATGTAGATTTTTCTCAATTTAAAGATGTAGTACGTTTTCTTCTCCAGAAATGGAGTGGCTTTGGAGATCAGCTGTTATAGTCCAGCATTCTTGTCCTGTCTCTGGTGTTGTTGTGGATGTACTGAAACATGTTGTATGCCTTCTTGGAGCGCTTCTTCCTATTCCTCACTAAGGATTAACTGAAGATGTAATGAGGGTTTTGTTTGTTTGTTTTACACAGTATTGAGTCAGCTGCCCCAAGCAGAGCTGAGTAGTGAAAGGCAGAACAGTCTGCTCAGAGTGGTCTTTTGGAGCTGTGTAACCAGTTCAAGTTAATGTATTTTAAAACTGGACTATTGGAACTAAAATAGTTTTTTTTCTCAGGAATCCCTGCTTCTCTCGCTCTTTGTATTGCACAGTTCTCTTAAACCAGTACTGAATTCTCCTCCCCCAGGATCCTCTGATGAGGTCTCTCTAGAACAGGAGTCCGAAGATGACACACACTCTTCTCGTAGCTCCTTGGACAGGCAGAGCCACCACCGTGCCAACACAACCATGCACGTGTGCTGGTACCGCAACACGAGCGTCTCCATGACTGACCACAGTGTGGCTGTTGAGGTACCTGCAGGGCGCAGCTCTCACGTCTCACTGTCCATCCTGGCTCTCTCAGCCACTGCTCATCCTCCACTCCATCTCCCATTTTGCCTTGGCAGCATCTCTGCATCCATGGGAGAGCATGGGCTATTAAAAGGCTGCTGCATGCTTGCCCTCTTCTGTGCATGTCTGTGTCTGCATACACATGCTCCTGTCTCCTTGCAGCAGGGTTTTGCTTCAACAGAGGCACTGAAGGAGGCAAATATTAAAGGAAAGCCAGGCTATCCTAGGACTGAATTGTTCCCTTAGGTTCCATCAGCCTTGCTGGAGGATGTTACCCATCCATGATCTTTTTCTTTAGAGATTGACTCTGCTCTGCTGAGGTGTGGTTAGCTACTCTGCTACATGTAGAATTAAGAAGGGAATCTGACTTCTCTGACCTTCCCTCACTGGAAGGGGTGAGCAGCAAGCATTAGAAAGTGCCGTTTTACAGCAGTGTAATGTTATGCTGAACAGAGACTTAATATATATTCGCTGATTTGCTGTTACCATGGGTCTTACCACTCAGTATGGCTTCATGGCACATTGCCGGCATGTTTTCGTACTGAATCCTACAGATTTCAAGAGAGATATCTGTTCAGCACTCCTTCTGCAGAGCACTGGTTGCACCAGAACTACAGTTTCACTTCAGGTGGCAGTTTGGCAAGGTCAGTTGGGTAGGACACCTTCCTGGAGGCTGGCATGCTTGGAAGACTTCCAGAAGTGGGAAGGACCCTAAATACCATGAAGAGAAAAAGGAGGTCACTAACTAGACAAACAGTAATGGGGCAGGGCACTGCGTCCTTGTATTTGTACCTTTCTGCCTTCCCTGCCCTGTTGTTAAGGCACTTTTTCTTTAATGGAAGGAGTTAAAAGTTGGGCACTGAAGCTCCTGGGTTTTCGTGATGTAGAAAGCGTATTTATCGGCTCAGTTAAAGAGGTCCTAGAGATTGTCTTAGGATACAGATGTTGAGTGCTTTAGGTGACAAAGAAAGTGGTTCCTATTGGAGGGAGCAGGCCTTCCTTTCCCTGCTGATACCCTCGTGAAAGGCACCACCTTACTGTTCTGTACCTGGATAATGAGACCACCCTGCTACAGACTCTGGGATTAAACGTGTGAGTTCTTGCAGCTCCTTGCTTTGGTCTGTTCCATGTTCTAATCTGTCTTTTACTTTTCACAATCCATTTTCCTTTAACAGATGCCTTTCTTCCATCACTTTTCTTACCCTAACGTTCTGTTTTTCTTTCTCTCCCCCTTTTCTCTGCTCAGTTTTCTGCTCTCTTGCTGTTTCTCCAGAGCTTCCTCCTCGCTATTTGCTGGGTCAGGCCCAACGGCCCAACACAATCACCCATGTTTGTTGGTACCGGAACCAGAGCCTATCCCTGTCTGATTACCTGTGCATGATCCAGGTAAAATGCCTGTCAAGTTCTGTACTGGTGGGGAGGAGCCATGAGATGCCAAGGAAAGTGTCTGCTGCTCAATTTGTAATCGCTCAGTGAGCCCACATATGCTGGCGTGAGGATGGCACAGCAGCAGAGTTGTATAATACTTTGATATAGTATTTCTTCTTGTTTATGCTTCCCCAAATTGTTCTCTATGTATAAATCTGCTGCATATCCTGTCCTTTTCTCTAATCAGAAAATCCATTTGCTGTCATTCCATGCCATAGGTTTCCTTATCCCACTGCACAAGCACTGGGTGACTGACTCCAAGCCAGCAGTGCTCAACTTCCCTACAGCCTGCTTACCACACTGGGCTTTGCTTTGCATACCTGCCACATGGCACCCTCTGTTTCCTCTTCTGCTTAATTTTCCTTCTCATGTGCTCGAAGTGGTTTTTCTGCATATTAAAAAGGGTGGCTGAAGGGATAGACACCCTCCTGGCTGTCACTGTTCCCCTGACCACAAAGGAGGTTGCTGGAGGGATGAGTCGGTGCAGCACCCTCCTGACATTGCGCTGAGATACAGCAAGAACTTAAACATAAAGGGGAACTTGCTGTTAATGGAGGTAAATCACTGCCAGGTTTATAAGAAGTTGGTTGTGAATTATTGAACTGAAGATAAAGTCACTCAGTTGCCATGTGAAATATCTGGGAGGCCTTTCACAACAGGGGAGCGAGTGCAGGAGCACTTGTGGGAGCCTCAAGCTTTTTATCTATGGCAGCTGCTGTCTCTTTGTGAAGGACAAAGGCCCGTGGTTTCACGAGTTTTTATTCTGTGCTAGAACCAACTCTCTGGGTACTTGCTGAGGAAGTTCAAGAACAGCAATGGCTGGCAGAAACTGTGGGTCGTCTTCACCAACTTCTGCTTGTTCTTCTACAAAACACACCAGGTGAGCAAGCGGGTGGCTGCTGCATCCCTGGCAGTGCTCAAGGCCAGGTTGGACAGGGCTTGGAGCAACCTGGTCTAGTGGAAGGTGTCCCTGCCCATGGCAGGGGGTTGGAACGGAATGAGCTTTAAGGTCCCTTCTGACCACACCAGTCAATGGTTCTCTGATTTCCAATTCTGTTGATGGTACTGACCTTCTGTGGGTGAGGGAGAAAATGTCACCTCATGCAGTGACTGATGGAGGTGAGGGAATCAGCAGTGCTTGGTCCATTTCTTTCCCTGCCTGACACAGCGCAGTTAAACAGGCATCAGGGGTTTTCCTGCCTGGGGTGCAGTCAGTGCCTGCTTCATAATGAATTGTGCTGCAGTCACCTGGTGCCTCTTCATTTTATTAACCCGATAAACTGCGTTTGTTTTATCCAGGTTTCTTGCCTTGATGGCACATTTCTTTTTGGAGAGAGATTTTAACTTTTGTGTCAGATCTGGGCTTGGAGTTCCAGAGAGAGGGAGTGGAGGAGGAAAGGAGAGCCAGGGAGGCAGCAGCGGGCAGGGGAATAGAAGCAAATAGCTATAAAACCAGTGAAAGGAATGGGGGAAGGTTTCATTGTAAGTTGTCATAGGCCTTGCAAAAGATAAAGGCTGCTTCTCCTCCTGCTTTCTCCTAAATAATACAAAGGTATTAGCTGTAAGATACACAAGAATGAGTGCAGGTTGGGATGAGCTGGCTGTCAGGGGATGTCTTGCACTAAGGACTGAACTGTTGGTCTATTCCAGGACGATTATCCCTTGGCCAGTCTTCCACTGCTCGGCTATGCAGTCAGTGCTCCTGTAGAGGCAGACGGTATTCAGAAGGATTATGTGTTCAAGCTGCAGTTCAAGTCCCATGTGTATTTCTTCAGGGCTGAGAGCAAATACACCTTTGAGAGGTAATTTTCTGCTTTCTCTGTCTGTCTAGCTATATGATAATATGGGGCTAACTCACTGGTTCATCATCCACCTCTTTCCTCCTGAAAACAGGAGTTGTAGCGCAAGGCTAAGAGCAACATGCGCAGTGCTGCTTTTCACTTTCCTTTCCCTGTAACTGTGTTTAGCAGCACTGTTAGGGCTTCCACACATGGTCCAAAGTGAATCTTGTTTCGAACACATCATGTACAAAGCTTTGCTGTTACATTAGCTGTTGAAAACCCTTGCATTGTGTCCTGCCGTGCAAGGTAGTATTGGCTGTTATGGAGTGTTGTTTTTATTGAGAAGGTGGCACATACTTCTTCCTTCCTTGGGAGAGCATCACACCTTTGTAAACAGTGTATGTATCAGCTACCTGAGCAGGGTAGTGCTTTTTAATCCATTGGTTTCATGTAGTGATTTCAAGGACAGAATGTCTAATTCACAACAGATGTACACTCACAGAATACAGTGTTCTCTTATAAGAGCACTCTGGAGCTCAAAGCACTGCAAAGCTGTTACTAGGACAGGCAGCCATGTTCCGCAGTGTATTTATCACATCTCAAGATATTCATTTGAAGAATTAATTTCCTAAAAGACTTGTAAAAGAAAGGTGGAAAAGTGGATGTTTTGTGGTGTTTGGTGAAAGGAGTACAGCTCATAATGGAAGGAAGAGATGGTGCATCTGTGAGTGAGGGGTTGAGCATTTCTCATGTCCTTTCTTGCCAGGTGGATGGAGGTGATCAAGAGAGCCACCAGCTCTCCAGCCAGGTCCAGCCTGCTGCTTCCAAAGGATGAGGACAGTCACACAGACTGACGTGGGGCAGAGCTGGATCTCTGGTGCCAACATCAACAGAAGAGGCAGATGGAAACAGGAGTCTCTGGAGCTGATAAAGCAAAGAACCAGGAGGCTCATTTCTACCTGGTATGGAAAGTGGGAGTTGAAGGAATTGCAGATGGTGATCACATCCACTACCAATGATATGGAAGAGGGTCAGGTCTGTTCCAGTTGAACCTACTTAAGAGAGAACCTAACAACTGCAGAGCTTCAGTGTGCACACTTCAGGGAAGGTTTGTTGTTCCAGTTGTACCTGTACAGTAACTCCCTTGCCTGCCTTGAAGGCACATGCCTCTTGGTTTTACTTTTTGACTGGGTGGTCAGCAGATAGGGGAGAAACATAGCAGCTGACAGTGCTGCAGTTGGCTCGCAGCTGCTAGTGCCAGCACTTGCTGGCTCCCAGAAGTTCCCTTTCCCCTGATGCTCAGTCAGCATGGTTGGCTGTACTGCTGCTGTTCATGTCAGTCTGCTGGCACAGTTGGCTCAGACTAACAGGGTGTCCATGGACATATTAGCTTAAACACAGTTCATGTCGATCAGAAGCTGCAGCTCTCATAGAACAACTGCTGTTTGGCAACTGCTGTGGCAGCAGTTTTCCACGGGAAGTGGGAGGAATGAACCTCTGCTGAGCTGTTGAGGTTTTGCTATATTGCGGGTCAGTACAGGTAGGGTGATGGTTTTTCCTCTGAACTCTACTATGATTTTATGTTGAGAGGGGTCAGTCACTATTCTCGTTTCACATCTCTGGAGTTTCTTTATCCTGTAGTAGGCATTACTTAAGGCATGGGATGATGAACACGCTCTCCACCCTGATGCAGGTGATGTTTTCAAGGCATTTAAACAATACAGGAGAACAAGCTTCTCTGAAAGTCACTTACTTGTGCTTGTGTCATGCAAAGGCTCCTGAAAATCCCTGTTCTTACCTTTAAATCTGGGGCAGGATCCATCTTGTTTCTCATGAAGATGTGAAAGTCACTGGATTCCAGATGGAGCATTAGTGTTTGTGGACTCTATTAAATCTCTGTATTAAATCTGAAATGTTTGCGGTTTATTCTGTTTTCATAAAGCTGTTACATTTGGTTGCCTCCACAGAAGGACTGAAATAAGCAAAGTGCCACAGAATGCTGTTGGATGTGGCTTTGATGGGCTCTAGGGACTCTGCTTCTATATTAGAAAAGTTATTTGCATACTAGAAGGAACAATGCAATGGTGCAGTGAAAGAAAAGTGTCGCATGTTGGGAGGATGGAGGAATGTGGAGATCCTTTGAGAACAGGAACTACAGAGGCCAGCATGTGCATTCTCCAAGGCTGTTTCAGGTTATGGTCTAACATGTGGGATGAGGACTGTGGGTTCCAGAGGGGTTTTGCAGACTGCTCACTTGGCATTCGCATCCTAGAGAAGATCAGATCCAGCCTTGTCCACCACTGTCACAATGACCACTGTCCCATGTAAGTGAAATGTACCTAATTTATTAGTGTCTTTTTTTAAATGTTATTAACTGTTGCAGGTGTATACATGTGGATTGCTTAGATATGTTATAATGCAGCTGAATATGACTGTTGGAAGTAAATAGCATCTTGGTATAAAACTCTCTCAGCCTCTTATTCCTGAGCCCATCATGCTCATCCATGGCCATGCTTATGGGAGGATGGATGGCGTCTATACAAGAAGCATTGCTGATGAATGAATATCTGCATTCAGTGGTTTTCCTTGATGATAGTGACAGTTGTTTTGTCACGGTCACATACTGGAGGCTGTCACCAGGAACGTTTTCCTCTTTCATGAGAACTCACCTACAGTAACAGGGCTTTCTAGCACCAGAATTTGGAATGCTATCATTTTAAAGTGTTCAAGTTACTTACTCAGCAAGACTGTGGTCTGCAGTTCACGCAGCATCAAGCAGCACAGAGCACCGAGTCAGAATGATGTGGAGGAGGTGGCAGGGCCACTGTTAGTGAGCCTGTGAGTGTCACCAGGATGGGGGAGCAGCTCCAGGACTGACAAACACTGCCTGAAATTAATAGAATCATGGGGCAGTTTGGGTTGCAACTGACCTTAAAGCTCATCTAGTTACTATCAAAGGACTAATGGTCTCTTTTGCTGTACTCCCTCCTTGCACAAGTACTTCTACCGGCCTGTCTCATGAGGCACTGTTAGACATACATGAGGCAGGAAGATGCAGGGGAAGACAAAAAAGAATGCAAAGAAAAGCAGCTCAAACCCATACTTTTTCCCTAATAATACAGTGTCACAGAAGCCTCATTTGTTTTATTACTTTATTGAAAGTGGCAGATCCCTTTCAACATTTTTAAAAACTAAACCCATTGTTGCTTTGAACACTGGACAAAGTTTGTGGGAATTGTTTCCTTTAAAAAGTTCACTCATTACACTGCAGTGCATGTGAGTAATACTACAAGGTACCTTATTGACATGATTTGCTACTGTCATGAAACAGCAACTTCAAAAGCAGCAGGAGCCCTTCAGCTGCCTTTCTGCTAGGCTGCAGCCTCTGCCTTCCACTTCAGTAACTCCTGTTTTCCATGTGAACTCCTTCTGAAGAAGAAAAAATGGGTTTGGTCTGTTCTTCATAAACGCAGGCTCTGAGACAGCTCTCACCCCAGAGAGACACCATGCTGCAGCAGAGCTCCAGGAAGATCAAACAGCAGCACCTCTTCTCTCCTGGACCTGTTCATAGTGTTGATGAGCCTGTACTTACTGATCAGAGATGAAGAGTAAAGGATAGTCATAAGCTAAAGTGAACACCACCCACTGGGGTTAGGGAATGCAGGGTCTTTTTGAGCTACTTTTAGCCCAGCCCTTACAATCTGCAGGTCTGAATCGAAGTACCAAAACTCACGCCTTGTTCCTAACAAAATGGCCTATCTTTAAAAAACTGCTGAACAGCTACAGCTTTTATTCTCAGTGGCTCTGGGAGAGCCACATCATTCACCCAGACACCCAAACAAAGATCTGGGATAGCTGAGGTCCTGCTGACCTAATCTTGACAATTAGAGAGCAGATCTCTAGGCCAACAGCTATCAAAGCTATGTTCCTAAGTCTATTTTCTAGACCTTTACCATAGCTTTAAGATCTGTGCATTTACCTGGATTAAAGATCTGTGTTTGTTATAAACTAGTATTATACAGACTGCAAAGCTAGTTAGGGATGGGTCCACTGGAATACCTTAAGCAGCCAATACGGCTGTTGATGCTTTGATTTCTCTGCTAACAAACACCACCACAGCTTGGCAACTGAAGTGCAGCCCTGGCTTCAGCAAGTTCCACTCCCAAACTGAAGAACAGCCAGAAAGGGAAAGTTGATGGAAGCATTTGTGAACTCCCAACCACCTGGATACTGTTGCTGCTTTGCCATCCAGCTGATACCTTTCTGTACAGTACAGGCTTCTTGCCTCAATGGCAAGCTGCCTTTTAAACTGAAGCCTTGTCAGCATCTTGGCAGCTGTGTCCCCTACTGCCCCCTTTTTTTATCCCTTCTGCAACATTTGTGCATGCACAGAGGGTGTCTGCTTTGCTTAGAGACTTAGAACTGCATATCTAATAGCTTCAAATTGCAGAAAGCACCAGAAAAAGGAACTCCACAAGCTCCCAAAACAAATGTAACCACTTTGCCTTCCAGTGCCTGCAGACGCAAGTTCTGCTGTTGCCTGAATGAGGTGAACCGAAGCCCAATACAAAATGTGTCCCAGAGCCAAAAAAGTACAGTCAGCAAACCCATCCTCCTGTGAAAGGACACGCTGGGAAAGAGCGGTAGTGTATTAGCTCAGCTGCTGCTGTACTTGACAGCATTTCATTACTAGTGTGTGAAGGAATTGAAGCAAATCTCCAGAACAACTGGAGAGCTGCTCAAACTTCCAGAGGCACGGAATTTCCATGCATAAAGAGCTTCCAAACATACCTGCACATACACATTACCGCTCACAAACACTTTAAGGAAGGGCAGGAGGCTAAAGCCCCTGGACTCGCCTTTGAAATATACCTCAATGGAAGAGAACCTCCCTCATTTTCCAGCAGCCAGGCATTTACCAGTAACAAGCTGTGAATCAAACCAAGCCAAAATGGATACATCCATAGGGAAACAATTAAAAACTGCATTGATTACATTGTAAAAACAATTAGACCACCCATCTCGGGTTCTGCAAAAGGTCTAAATTGTACTTGCATTGCCAACCCCACCCTGGGTTATCATGAAAACGTGTAATATGGAGGCTCTGAAATGTCCTGGAGTCCGTAACACAATGTTGCATCCAACAGCAGATGGTGGTCTGGATTAGAGATGTAGTTCTTATGAAGCTGGAAAAAATCCTTCCCCCCTCAAACGAGCAGCAAGGAATGTCGGTGTCAGCGGGCAGAGGTCAGGTGGTTCCGACTGTGTGAAAACCTGCAGGAAGGAATAATGCATGGAGCTGGGCACTGCTGTCCACTGCAAGTCCCCATGCACTGCACTGACCCACACAACTGCAGGTGAAGGGGTAGGTCTGGATGTGTTTTTCCCCACTCCCATCACCACTGCCAGTTTTCTAGATAAGGAAGCAGCTCTTTAATGGAAGCTAAGGTGGTGGAGCTGTTTTCTGGCATTTAAGACCCAATTTTAGGCTAACAAATTTTGAGCACTGGTGTTTTACAAGAAGAAATTAACCAAGGCTTCTGAGCTCTTGAAGACCTCCAGAACAAAACCCTAGAGTCTTGCCCTTTGCATCATCCAGAAATGCCATTTCTAGGCTGGCAGAAGTGAATGATCCGCAACAGCTGCCCTGCAGTCACCTAGAACACATCTACAAGTACCTCCTGCTCAGTTTGAGGACAGTTCTTGCAGTCATCACCAGGACCCTTTCTGTGACCTCTGTGGGTCACCCAGGGGAGACAAAAGTGTCCTCTTTCCACCTTTAAGTGATTATTAGATGAGGGATATGAACATACCCATAGCATAGTTGCTTAGGAGCTTGAATGACTTAGTAACAGAAGCCCTAAAGAATGGCCAGTATTTTCAGTCCCTGGTATCTAAGGCTCTTTGCTTGACGGCATCCAACAGATAACCTGATCTGCAACACAAACTACACCGGCTTAAACCCATCAGAAGTAAATGCTTGGAAAGTCCAAGCTCAGGGGTGCAAAGACTGTAAAGCTTGACTGGTATTTACATTAGCAACCAGAGCAGAGAATGGCTCCTTTGGTCATATGTATAGCAAAATACTTCCAGATTTCTAACCAGTGAGGCGGCGCATGTTAAGTTTCTCAGCTAGGGAGAATAGGGCAAGATTTCGGACAGCCTGCTGTGAAAGGGAGGTAAGCAACATGAATGTTAAATAAAGCCTGAGAAACACATGATCAGGATCTGACATTGCTGCCTGCAGCACATGGATGTGACTGAACTCGGTGCCAGTAATGGAGGCAATTTTGATGCAGCACTTGCTGAGCAGCAAGGAATTAATTCTACTATACTATACTCCTTCACTGGTTTAGGAAGTAATTCAGTCCAGGAAAAACACCCTTTCCTCCTACCTGAAGCTGGGCAAGCAGAGTGACTGGCTGCACATAGTGCTGTGAAGCACATTCCTTGCAATGAAACAGATACTCACTATTCCAGAAGCAGTCTTAGGTCATTTTGCATAGTCCTTGCTGCCTGGGTAATGGGACCAGCATGACATATGTGTATACATACACACACACATGTATGTCATAGAATCGGAGTAGAAGGGGGTTGGAAGGGACCTTAAAGATGACCCAGTTCCAATCCCCTGCCATGGGCAGGGACACCTTCCAATAGACCACGCTGCTCCAAGCCCTGTCCAACCTGGCCTTGTACACTGCCAGGGATGGGGCAGCCACAGCTTCTCTGGGCAACCTGTGCCAGGGCCTCAGCACCCTCACAGGGAAGAACTTCTTCCTAATGGCTAATCTAAGTCTCCCCTCTGTCAGTTTAAAGCCATTGCCCCTTGCCCCTGTAAAAAGTCCTTCCCCAGATTTCTTACAGGCTCCCTTAGGCACTGGAAGCTGCTATAAGGACTCCCTGGAGCCTTCTCTTCTCCAGGCTGAACAAGCCCAGGTCTCTCAGCCTGTCTGCAAGAGGAAGGTAACAGCATCTTGCTGTGCTCTGCGACATTCATCTACACTACAGAAACCTGTTCAATGTGCAAAAGGACTTCTGAGGCAGGAAGTACTGCTTCATTAAATGTAAAGCAGTTAGAAGTAGCTTGGCTGACCTAATAGACCCTTGTCATCAGTATTCAGTTTTTGATTGTCTTGGCTGCTCAGTTCCAGATTTTGACAATGGATCGGTTCACTGCCCGCTCCAGCCCAGCTCGCACCCCAGAGGACACTCACCTTTGTACCCGTTCCACCATGTGTGCTATCAGTTTGTCAGAGATGCCTGGGCAGGACTCCTCAGCCAAGCTAAAGGCATTCTCTAGCTCCTCCATAGCTCCCACATTGCCTCCAGTCTGCTTGTGCTTATCTTTAAGCTGCAACCCAGAAACACTGCGTTAGTTCCTTATCTCAGAAAAGCACTGCAGGACAGACAGTAAGTCCTTTTCCCTTCTAGTGTGGCTCCAAAAGGGTGCAGAAGGGCAGAAACATTCTTCCGAAACAATCAAGAAGGGCTCTTTTTGTAGGTCCAGAAGATGAAGTCCACCATCGAGTTCAGACTTTCCTCCAGGTACTAATAGCAATTAAAGTCCTTAACAAACAGGCCTTAATGTACTTTTAAACAAACTAAATGATACTAGAAATGGATCAACAGCCCTGAAAACCTGGAAGTAGGAACAGAACAAAGAACTCAGCTACATCTGAACCAGTACAGTCACCTTTGCTGCTAATGACAGCTTAGCACCCAGGCTAAAGGCTTGCAGACAGGTAGGGCAGAAAATACCCTAACATCAGGAGTCACTTGCCACCACTTTGAGTAACAACAAAGTTTAAGCTGCTTCTAGTGACTGGGAAGCTGAGGCACACTATGGATCCTGAGCCACTGCTCACCATGACAGACCTTTCCAGAGGGATAGGGGAAGGAAGCCCATGCAGCAAGACCTCCACATGCAGCATCTGACCTAGGTGAAAAGCCTCTATCATGGTCAGCACATGCCAACTAGGCCTCATCAGCCACAGGTCTGCTTGCACAGGGTTCCAGTTAATTTGAAATAGGTAAATCTCTGTCATGAAGTTGCTCCTGACAGGTCACTAAGGCTGAGCATGGAGTCTGTCACTGGAAAACCCAGTCACATCCTCTGCAGCACTTCCCCAACTTCTCACACAAGCAGCTCATGTGGCAGCCCCTTCCCTAGTGTGCATCACTACACAGTGAGCTGAATAGAGATGAAAACCTTTTGTGGAACAAGCACTATCTGCCAGCTACCACTGTCAAGTTAGATTAAGCTCCTGTTAGGCTACGCTGATTAATGGGCTTTACATAAGCCTCGCAGTTCTGTGCCTCCAATTCTAGGATCAGCCTTTCCTGTTGTTGGAGCTCACCTTTTCTGCATGGTGCAGAGAGCAGGACAATGTGAATACTAATCCCAACTGCACTGTCCCTGTGCTCTGCATCCCCCTCTGGAAGCAAATGGTTCCTAGTCAAAAAGACCTACTGCCTCTTCAGTGGGGCAGCTGCTCACCAACACAAAGCCTCAGCTGGGGGAGCAACTCACTCATGCCTCTGCTCCTTCAGCAGTGGAGGGGGCATGGAGGGCACCTCAATTACACATAAAGGATACAGATTTCTTAGGCCAAAAACGGTTGTGATGCTGAAGTCAAGGATTTGATTTGACATCTACCTGATCAAAGACCGCCTGGCCCCAGAGCAAAATAAGACACAGGTCCTGCAGGTAAGGTGCCAGTCTGTTATCAACCAAGCCACTGACAGCAACCTGTGATGTAAGCAGTCTGATCCTGTCACTTCCCACTGCAGAAATGCTCCTTGGAGGTTAGCAGGGGGCCTGCACAAAGCCTCTCCACTGGCTTTTATTCACTGCTTGGCCCTTCAGGCCCGAATACCTTACCTTACTACCCTTCCCAGGAAGGGCAAATGGACTTCTAGATTTGCAGTTACCCACATCTGTGTGAGCACCATGGGTCATTTTCAATATTAACATCCAATAATACACACGCAGGGAAGGCACAGAAAAGTTGAACAGCATCTCAGTAAGATTTCAATTCACAAAGCCCAGCTTCAGGCCTTTTATAAAAAGAGGTGAAAAGGTGGATCCTCGGGATCCAGGGAAGTCTGATGAAAGGAAAGGAGGATCAGCAAATCTGGGGTAAGGAAGTCAAACCAGCAGAAATGAAAGGTCCAAGCGGGCACTTCCTGCCTGCAACTGGTGCAGCAAGTTTGGTAACGAGAAGCATGAAGATGCATTCATTGGTTTTGGGAACTCAAAGCTCTGAGAACTCCCTTCCCCAGGAGGCTCCTAAACCAAAAGGACAGAACCAGGTACCAGTGGTTATGCCACACAAACAAACTGCCTGCATCAGAAACCAATGTGATTTATATCCATTTCTCATAGGCCCAGGCTTACAAGACCCAGAGCAAGTGTCTCATGCTCCAACCTCTGGAAGCCAGTTCCAGTGGAGTACAGAAGAGGCCAGTTAGCTGAACTCTCCATTTCCAAAACTGTGCTGTCCCAGTAGCCCACCTTTCAGAATGACCTCTGCTTTCTGCCCTGCAGCAAACCCTCTTTCCACATAGCACTAGACCTGAGAAGAGGGATTTAAGTCCAGAGACTATCCCTGGAAAAGCACAGCACACTGCTGGACCAGCCCTAGAACAGCATCAGGATCCAGAAAAGAGCAAGTCATCAGGACCAAAGAAAGGGTCTCTGTGACCCAGAACATGAGAAAAGAGTCCTAACATGCAGTGTTTCTGTAAGTGATTTCTTTTGAAACAGAACCTCCTTTCCCACACTCATGCTGAAAACAGCAACTGAAGCCCATAGGCAGTAGCCTCCTTATGATTGTCCTCCCTTAAAACAACACCCATCTGGAAAGACAATTCAGCTCTCTATTGATACAGGCACTATCCCATCATCATCATTAATGGAGCTTTTAATTCCACATCCCCACCCAGAACACAAGGCAAGGAAACAGGGTGGATCTTCCAAACACATTTTCTTAGTCTATCTGCCACAGGCCACACGGTAGGTAACTCCTTGGCCTTGGTATGCCAGCAGGCATGTACAAATCAAGACAGTGGCCTAGTAACTGGCAAAGCCAACTCCTGCTCTTACCCACACACATCCCCCTTAGTGACTCTGCTGTGGAGAACTGCATACAGGATGAGGGCAGGGAACTTGCACAGTGATGGGCAAGTTCCAGTACCTGCCTGCTCTAAGAGGAGCTGAACTTCAGCCACGGAGGCTGGGGACATCAGTGTCCAGAGTTGTCAAGGCATTAGCAAACCTAAGCCAGATACAAAATAAGTACTCCTCTACCTTATCCTCACCAGAAGACAACACAGTAGTGCTATACCTCTAGGAACACAAGTGTATTGGAGAGGACACTCCAGGGACATGCTTACTTTCCCAACATACCACAGTATAAACCTCTGAGCAGAGGCACAAATACTTCATAGTCCATTAATCCTACTAGGTACCTCACTGCACCTCCCTTTCCTAAATCTTTCCCATTTACTGATCCATGTCAGTTATCTCCTCTTCTCCAATCATCACAGACACCATGAAGGTTCTACTCACCTCCCCAAAAACTGGGTGTACAAGCGTGGAGAGACACTGTGACCGCGGCTGCCTCTTGATAGGCTCAGTAGGCTAGAAAGCAAGATGAAAAGAAGTTACAAGCACAGGGAAAGGCTCCTAAAGCACACAAACTAAAAAGTCTTTAGTAAATTCACAGCATCTCATGGCAGCCCCCTCACCAGATCTTAGAAAAGCCACAAACTGCAGTACACTGATGATGTAGAAGAGGCAGCTCTCAGGCACCAGCCCTTGATCACACTAAAATCAACACTAAAGTTGATTTTAGACAGAACACAGGGGACTGGTAGCTTCCCCAAGATCTTCTGAAGCTTGTGTTAGTTCAGTCCACTTCTGAAAGAACAGACAGCAAACAGACCTTCTGGGAACCATGAAGAGCCATTCCTTTGTGCAGCTTGCTCAAGGAGTTAGGGCGAATAGTTGGTGGGAATGTCCAGATTGGACCCTGGTCTCCATCCTCTGTGTCTGCATCACTGCAAATGAAAAGGAGAAAATCAAGAACAAGCCTCACTCCACACACCGGGTGTTTTACCTATGCTTTTCCATAGTCACAAGCTCCCCCCACTTGTCATAACACCACAGGGCTCCAGGCATTTCCCTGTTCCAGAAAAAAATCCTGCGAAGAAACCGCTTCTGTCCCTACAGCCCACGCAGAGCACCAGAAACGTGAGCTAACTACTGCATCATGTTTCTAAATCACCACAATCACCCTTCTGCTCTAGCCAGCTTGAAGATACCTTAAAGTGTGTTAAATTTAGGAGAATTTATGACAACACATCTCAATTTGAGGGGTTATGGTTAGATGTTGCAACCTAACCACTCAGAGTCACTGCTCACTTGAGTGCTGCCACTACAGGTGAAGAGAAGCTTTGCAACATCAGCTTGGCAACAAAGTGCCCTTTCCTCACCCAAAGCTCATCCTCCGCATCAGCAGCAGAGCAAGCACTCTACCCATGAATACACAAACACACAATCACAGTTGTTGCCACAGTTACTAAAGCCTGCAGCTGTTTTACTTAACTGAATGTCCATAAAATACAAGCAATGAGCCTTGATTATTAGTTACGCACAGATTAGATGTTTCGTGTTAGTACTTCTGATTCCATACACTATGCAAAGAGGCCTCATAGGTTAATACTAGAAGAGTATACCAGGTAAGAGCCTGTTTCTTCAGGCAGCAGTCACCTGCTGCTGTAAACAGATGCTCTCATGTTTCCCCTGTGAACTACCATAAGAGCTCCAACCTAGGTGAGGAAAAGAGCTCAAGCTATTTGCTGCAGGCTACCCCAGGGCATGAAGGGTACAGCAGGACACCCGTCCATGCAGAGCATGTACATACGTATCAGAATCGCCAGAACTGGAATCTTCTCCATGGCCCTCTGACTTCCAGCGCTTGAATCGATCTATCAGCTCCATTAGGAATGAGGTTTTCTTGGTGTAGCGTGTGATGAACTTGTGCTTTAGCAATTCTTTAGCTGTTGGCCTCTGGAGCAAATAAAGAAAGCATGCTACATGTAACCATCTCTGCACACTAACCAAGCAACTGCACTGATTTCAATTCTGGCCAGGCTTGCCTGTCCATTCTGTAAGCTCAGTACTTCTTTCTCTCCAGAAACCTTGCACCAAAAGGTCTTCTGCTAAATAAATCTTTGACCTCTGCAATACTTGACCCAAATTCACAGGTAGATAGCAATACTCACAAATCTAGGATCCTTGTTGAGGCAGGCTTCCACAAACTCCTTGAAGGGCTTGCTGTGGTGACCCTCAAGTGTTGGAGGGTTATTTTTGGGGATCAGGAAGAGAACTCTCATAGGATGCAAGTCGGAATTTGGAGGCTCTCCCTTTGCTAGTTCAATAGCTGTAATTCCAAGGGACCAGATGTCTGCCTGAAAGAAAAGCAAGAATAGTGACAGCACAGAACAACAGGGAGCAACTCTGCAACATGGGAGCATGCAATTCTAGCACAGCTGATGAAGGTGAGGTGTTTCAGGTCCAATAGACAAACTTCTCCAACAGATCCTGAACTGTAACAGGGAAATATCATCTTTCAATAAACAATATTTCTAACATCTGTATTAAACCTAGCATTATCTTACATAAAGTAGCACCAAGTGGCAATCCTCCTGCTCCCAGCTCACCTTGAAGTCATAAGCAGACTGTTTGATGACCTCTGGTGCCATCCAGAATGGAGTCCCAACAAAGGTGTTTCTCTTGATTTGTGTGTCTGTCAGCTGTCCAGCCACTCCAAAGTCAGCCAGTTTCACATCTCCTTGTTCCGAAAGGAGCACATTGGCAGCTGTTCACACAAATAAGCATGAAGTCTGAATCATGTCCAGCCCACACAGAACTGAATACTGAGAATGGACCTCCTGCGACATCCTCCTTTGCTCCAGTGAAAACCCTCAGCACAGAATTTACCTCTGCTGGGTAACATGGAACAAGTTCATACACTTGGCTGGATCAGAAGGGAAATATTTCTAGAGTAGTAGCAAGAAGCAGATGTGAAGGGCCACACAATCAGCTAGATGTGATCCCTGGCCACACAAAGACCAGAGGGCAGTAAGATACTTCAAATGGTCTTATTTCTTTTTCAGAGTAGCATCAGCACAAGTTAAACAGACGATCCTTCTAAAGAGCTCTCAAGTCCTGGTGTTGTACTGCTCCTCACTCACTCAGCTTAAGACAGTGACATTGTGCAGGTTTGGGCATGAGAGTTTTTTTTGTAAGACTTCTCGTTCTAAGACAGACCCCACCTACAAGCTTTCAGCATTTCCCCACTCTGCTGGCAGCCAGCAGTCATGCACAGCTTGAAACGTGCTAGAAATGTGCAGCCTCGCACACACAATAGAATCTTTTCAACATATTTCCTTGCATGAGGTTTCTCTGCTCTGCTTGTTCACATCCCCTCCTGCAGAGGGTCAGAGCAGTCAGCATCCAGCACTGGCCACATCTTCACAGCACTGTCCTCCCACCCCCCTGCTGTCCTTTGATGCTCTGTGCTTGGCGTGAGACTGCTCTTTGGGAGGCAGATGTCAGGTCTCTCCGCACTGCATACAGCCAATGACTATAAAAATCAGGAATAGGATAAGCTGACACAAGCTGCCCTGATTTTCTAGTGCTGTGAACCCTGCATGAGGACAGCTCACCTTCAAAGTTATAATCAGCATACACATGCCTGTGGTCCAGCAGTAAAGCAACTGTCCAGACATAACAGTCAGCTAGTATTTGAGCATGCTTTTCATTTCCTTTGCTCTAGCCTCCTGCCTGCCCAAACTGCAAACACCAGAGAAGAGCTACAGATCCTTACTATTACTCTAAACCCTAAAGACATGAAAACCATGAATCACAAAAGGAAAAGCATCAGATTCAGAAACAAGCCACCCAACAGGGAAAGTAGCACTGAGAAACTGTCTTTGAAACCTCTCAGATTACTGCTGTACAATATTGCTGAATCTGATGTTAGTAACATCCCTTACAAGAAGGAGAGCTGAGCTCTACATTGCTTACCTTTGATGTCCCTATGGATCTTCCTCTCAGAATGTAGATAATCCAGACCTTTTAGGATTTCTCTCAGGATGGTAGCTATGTAAGTCTCCTCGAGGGGTCCTGGCTTCAGCTGATAAAGGGCAGAAAGATTACTTAAAAGAGGGTGATGGATGCCTTGGATTTTCCAGCCTCTCCGCTTGTTTCTTAGAAACTTTGGCCAAGCAGGTCACACTCAGCAGGAAGCACCTATTGCAAGCCTGGTACTCATTCTACAAGCAGAATGCTGGACTCTGCACCTGGCAACATTAAATGGAAAATCTTTGGGGGTTTTCTATTAGTCTATTAAAGGCTTCCCAGACAAACAGCAGGATGCTCATCTCCAGCTTTGGCCTGGAAATACTTTGGTAAATAGAACATCTTAATAGTTTCTCCTGTTCAAGTCTCTCTGCCAGTACACAAGAACTGAATTTTAGCCACTGCAACAGCCCAGAGGACAACTTCTACCCTCTGGCTGTGAAGCCTTGTATCAGAGTTCTTCTCCTTTCCATCAGCTCTCCTCTAAACAAGTCTTGCCTTCTCAGTGCAACAACTGAGTTTCTCACACTATGATGACTTCTGCTGATGACAGCCCCCCCCAATGCACCCTTCCCCAAGTCAGTGCAGGCTCAGCAATTTTCATTACATGACCTTAGTTACTGCTCTGGAAAAACAGGCTTTATTGTCCTAAGGAGAAAGCCAAGATCTGATGACCGAATACAGCACAGCAGAACTTCACTCCCGTGTTTATTCTGCATTCATATTCCCTTAAAATCTGGGGTAACCTGTTAGACATCATTTGTATCATCAAACACTTGAGAATCCTGATTAGAGACCAGGTCCTTGCTGAGCCTGATACCATGCAAGCACTGAACAATGCCATAGGTTCTTATTAGGTAAAGTATGGATTTGCACTGCTCAAAACCAACTGACTGCTGTTACACTTCAGTTCACTAGATCTTCCCATTGTAAAGCAGCAGAGCACACTGGAGAACAGTGCTTTGACAGCAGAGCTCCATGCAAACTTTTCTGCTGTTCAAGAACACACATAACCAGTGTGTCTGTCCTGCACTACATACCCTGCAGGCACATGGCTGTCAAAGAGACAGTATGCGACAAGTGAGTGTCTGGCTTCTGGGTATTTCACAAACCAAGGCTCTAGCCAATGTTTCTCATGGTCCAAAGCTTACCACATACTTACCAAATCTAGGGCTGAACCTCCTCCTAGGTACTCCATGATTATCCAGAGCTTAGTGCCCTGCAAACAAGAGCACAAATCAAGAGCAAAAACAATAACAAAACCAGAGAAAAAAGTGAAAGGCCCCAGAGGCAGTGAGACACATCAGTAGTCCTGTGCACAATCCACAACACCTCAGCTCTCAGAGGCTTAAGGAGGGAGCTCCCAGTTCCCTCTTCTCTGATGACCCAGCATTATAGTGATGGACCTGTCAGCTTGAAGGGTTTAATCATCAAGACATTGTCTTACTTCTCAGAGAAAAGATTTCCAGACTGAGGTTCACAGCATCCCGGTAGAAGATAAGCCACAGATTGCTTGCTGGTTTTAGCTGAAAGCTGAGAACATGCATTACAGCCTTTGAAAAATGTGCATGAATCAGGATCCATAGAGCCCAGGAACTGCTTTCTACAGATCCAGTGTTACTGCCCCTCCAGCAGCTGGCATGCAGACACATCTTCTGGTCCTCACTACTAACAGCTTCTGTTGGAATTCCTAAACCTGTTCTCAATGCAAGTGGTACCAGTGCTCCTCCAAAGAATCAGTTCCTGTTCTTTTCATGATTTTTGACAAAATGATGATCACAAGATCATAGAATCACAGAACCATTTGGGTTGGAAAGTACCTTAAGACCAGTTAATTCCAGTCCCCTGCCATGGGCAGGAATACCTTCTACTAGACCAGACTGCTTAAGATTCTGTCCAACCTGGCCTTGAACACTGCCAGGGATGTGCCAGGGATGGAGCATTCACTATTTCCTTGGGCAATCTGTGACAGTGACTCACCATCTCACAGTAAAGAACTTCCTTATATCCAAACTAAATCTCCCCTGTTTAAGTTTAAACCTATTACCCCTTATCCTATCACTAAGTTTCTGATGAAGAATCCCTCTGGTACCTTTGTAGGCCCCCTTCAGATACTTGAAGACTGCTATGAGGTCTCCATGCAGACTTCTCTTCTCCAGGCTGAACAGCCCCAATTTTCTCATCTTTTCTTTGTATAGGGGCTGCTCCAAACCACTTATCCTCGTGGCCCTCCCCTGGGATCACAAAGTACAGCTTCAAACTCCATTTCCTTCCACAGGCATAAAGCCCTCAGTGTTATACCTTAAAACCATGGTATATTGGAAAAGTATTCCACAAATTTCCTTTCAAGAATGGTCAAACCAGGGAGAGGTCAGCTTTTTCAACAAACAATCTTCTACCCAGTGCAGTGCCTGCATTTGGGACCACATTGTAAGAGGCAACTCACTTCCATGTGCTATGCAAGTGTCTTAAAGCCCAGTCTCCTATTAAGACCAAATACACACAGTGAGCAGAGCCACTGCAGTTCCTGCTGCCACACTGACACTCAACAGTTTGGATGCTATTATCAGCTGCAGCACCCACAGAGAAGCCCACCCTGTTCCCAAACTGCTGGCAAAAGAATTGCCACAGCTTTGCCCTACCTTCAAGTAGGAACCATAGTACCGGGTGATGTAGGGACTATCACACTGGCTGAGCACTGTAATCTCCTGCTGAATGTCCTCAATTTCATCCTCAGCCTCTTCCAGATCAATGATCTTGATAGCAACCACCTCCTTGGTGCGATTGTCGATCCCTTTATACACTTCACCGAATGATCCTTTGCCAATCCGCTCCAGCTTGGTGAACAGTTCCTCAGGATCAACCCTGGAGTGCTACAACAGAAAGCAGAGACAGAAGCCCATAAAGTCCTACAGCAGCTTGCAGAGTGCCATGCACACATATACAGCTCATCTCCCTATCTGTGCATCTACCCTGTTGTTTAATTCAGCCCAAACTCACATATTCTAAAAGGTCTCCACATGCTGAGAAACTTAACGCAAAATACAGCCAAGATTACAACTGAAGAAACCTCTTGGATGGGCTCTCTGCCCCTACAGCCTATAGTGGAAGAAGAAGAGGAGAGAAGCCCAGAAGGAGAATGTCAGCAAGTATCTTTATGGAAAATGTCAGCTCCTCTGGGACAAGACTGCTCAACTGCAGGCACTAAATTGGTACCCAAGCAGCTCCATGAGCAAGCATTTGCTCACACTGGAATAAAAAGACAAACAAAGGTGTACCAGAACCAGCCTTCTTCAGAAGAGCCAGGTGAGAAAATAGGCAAAAGCAAGAGGCCATAGGAAGTTCACAGAAATGTTTCCCTAGTCTGCCTTCCTGCACTCGAAGAATGGAATGATTTGAAAGATTTGAACCCTTTCCTACTTGTCTGGAAGGTGAAATACTACAGTAATACGAAGACCGGTTCACATGAGCAGCCTTCTCTTCCACAGCCTGATTTCCAGCCAGCATCCTGCCCAGCTCTCTTCAGATGTTTGCAGAGGAAGCCTCATGCCTTTCGGAAGGTCAGCAGCAAGGAGGCCAGACACCTCCTCGTCCGAGAGGAGACACGAGCTGAATGGACATCAAGGCTGCAGACCTGCTTTTCTGGAACAGCCTCTCCTCTGGCTGGCACACCCAGATGCAAAAACAAACAGCATTTCCCTCATTAGATAAGCACATCAGCTGGGAAGCTACTGACACAATCATCAGAGACATACTGACTTTGTAACAGCAGCTTCAAAGTTAACTGTTTATTAAGATGAGTATGGACAAGAAAAGGAAGAAATCAGACTCATTTTCTGAAGCTATTTCATTCTCTCCAGCTGCAGACAGGAGGTCCTGCTCTGCTTCAGGCTCTTCACCACTAAAAGGCTCTTTGTGATTAGTCTGTCTTCTTTAAAAACAAGTCTATTAAAAACCAAGCTGGAAAACATGGCCTGGCCCAGGAGGCAGCCAAGCCAATACAGCGAGCTTTCCACACCCAGAGTGTCTCGGTCTCACCTCCAACATGCCACCGAGAGCCTTGAGCTGGCAGAGATTTTATCTGAGAACAGGGCAGCTGCATTCCTCCATCTAACACCAGGTTCCAGCAGTAGAGCCATCAATGAGCAGCCTGACATGCCGCTTAATGATTAAGCCAGCCAGTTATTACAGGTTGTTTGCATTCTGCACCCTATGCACTGCTATACGGAATAAGCCAGGCCCAGAATGAGCTTTACAGTCAGCGCATTCTACAGGATTTCCCCATGCATTCCAGTCCAAGATACAGAAGGATAACCAAATATCCTTGCGCATCCATGGCAACATTGAAACAGGCTGTACTTTGAACAAATGCACTGGAACAGACTGGAGGGGATATGCAGAGATGAAAGGAACTGGAGATATATAAGAGGGCCTGGAAAGAGAGAGGCGGTGGAACGGAAGAGGATTTGAGCTTGAGAAATGCCAGGAGACAACATAAGAATGATGACTGCAGCACAGGGAGAACTGTCCAGCTAGTCAGGGTCAGGAGAGGCCAGAAGCAGTTTCCACCTCCTGACCAACTTACAGGAAAGGGCAACAAGGTGGCCCAGATGTTACCCTGCACAGACACGACTGCACCATAAAAATGCCACTTACCATAGCAGCCACCATCACCCATCAGGGAGAAGGGAGAACAACAGGATCATCTCCTAGAAGCACCTGGCTCAGCTGGTAAAGAAAACTATCCACATGAATCCTGCAGGGAAGCAACCCTGTGAGAAAACCTTCCTCCTCTCCCATGTAAGTATTTTTGCTATGAGAAAAGAAATGGCAAGTTTTAAGTTACCGTGTCCCTCCTCATGCTGGCATGGCACATCAAAGAATCAGGACTGATTTGTCAAGAACACAACATCAAACAGAAGAACACTGGCTACTGCAGGCAGGTTTTGGGACAACCACTATTTTATATACTGAGCTCTGTAATGACAGACAGCTTTGTAACCAAGCTTCCATACTTTGATGTCAGTTGATCCCATTTCCTATGGAACAAAGTGAAGGAATCAAACCTTCCTAACAAGCACATAGAAACTTTGCCCAGGGAACTCAGGAAGATGGTACACCTCTGGTGGGGAAAGGAGAGACAACTACTACATTCGACTGGAACAGGAACCTTTGTTTTTAAGTACTGGATTTACCACCCCAGTACCTGTCACCTCAAAACTGATTTGGAAATGCTTCAAGAGCCTAGGTGGCAGGGTGAGAGTATGACTCTATGGAAGGCCTGAGGATGTGCAATCCTTGACAGAGTTGCCAAAAATCATACAAGTCATATCTAGCAACAGCCAGAACCTAGTGGGCAAGTATGGACAAAATGGAAGAGTCATTCCTGCCATGGTTACATGCTCCTGCATGCCTGCTGCAGGACCAGAGTCTGTTAAGGAATCTTTTTCATTTTCTGTAAACAGGGAGGAAGAAATAGTTCATCCCTGGTTCACGCAGGTCAGTGTCTGCCCAGCAGAGGCATTGCCAGTTGGCGTTTTTGTGGAAGCAACCCTGAATTCCCATGACAAAATAAGATAAAATTACACTCCTCTGCAGGACATCTGCTCAATTGTCCACTCAAAAGGTTTCTATTTGAGCTACCACATGGTAATTTGCTGATGATGAGCAAACATTCAGATCAATGGGCACACAAGCCTCAGCACTCACCAGATAGCCAGGACAGGTGCAGTTATGCCAGGAATGGAGAACAACGCAAGAGCACTGCTCCATCAGAAGAGAAACACACTGCCACACTAAGGGTGCTCAAGCAGTAGGAGCACAGGAGAAGGCAGCATTCTGTGTAGCCTGACTCTCTCCTACCCCAATAAAACTGAGGCACTCAATGAGGAGTGTAAACAGCATGATCTGTCCCTTTTCTAAATATGAGCTGATCTCAGTGCCAGTCTTGTTAAGAGAATCATCCTGGCTGCAGATCCATGTTCACAGCTACAAATACACCTGAAAAACTTTATTAGCAGAAAGTATCAGAATCCAGATGAAATGACCATTTCACCTGCATAAATGAGCATGGCTAACTCAAAGCAGCTTATTAGCACCAGTCAACTGTGCAACTGATCACCAGCTTGGGGTCTTTCCACTTTCTTCCACATTCACAGAACCAACCCCGGGCTGCAAAATGGAGCTGCAGATCACAGTCTGAAGAGCTAGCTGACCATCTGCTGATCCTTCTTCTACTACAATGCATGAAGCCTTTAAAAGAAGGTCACCTCCTCACACCTGTTTGGTTGACTGTCAACTACACAGCAGTTCTGGAGCAAAAAGCCTCATGCTCTTTCTCCCCACTGAGAACAGTCAGACACTAGAGATGGCTCAGCTGGGCACGAGTTTGGGAGGGACAGCACACAAAGCATGATCTCAATTGTACATGCAGGAAGAGGAGGGAATAAGTATGAGAAGGATGAGGACAATCTACTGGTAATGTGTTGACTTCTGCCCTCCAGGGCCTAATTTCACAGCACAGGAAAAAAGGATGCTCTGTCATGACACATGTGGGGGTGTTTGCCATCACGACTGGTGATGCCATGTTTTAAAACAGAATGACTCACTGCAAACATCAGGAATTAAGAGTTGCAGCGTGTTCCGAGGCAAGCCTGGCAGTAACACCAGCTGCTTCATGAGGAAAGTATGGGTTTGGCAGCTCTGCCACCTCCAGCTGCAGAGGCATAATATCCATAGCCTTTGAGAGGAGACTAGAGAAGAAGGGGAAATAACTACCCTCATTTACGCAAACTGCATGCTACATGCTGACCTCTGGGCCACCAAAAGAGACATCAACAGCAGGTACTATGTTCTCTTTGGGGATATCAACTTTGTATCTGAAAACATTTGAAAGCTTCCCTGTGTCTATGAAATCTGTGCATAGCTCTTTTCAACTGCCAAACCTGAGACAGCTTTGAATTTCTGGAGTATAGACAAGAAGTTTGAGTTCAATGCTTCGGAACACATGAATTTGTTTGAGCCCCAACTTGCTTCACAGATTGCATTCTTTTGCTTCGAGGGTGGGAAACATTACTTAGAGAACTTGAACTGCTTCTTCAAGGTCACATAAGGAGCAACAAAACTAGAAGCAGAGCTCAGATCAGAACTTTACACATAATAACACAAACACATCATCTAGCAGAAATACTGGAGGCTCACTGTGCTATATTTACACAGCAAAAGGGAGTCAAGAAAAGAGAGAGCCACACTAGCTGAGGCAGGGAAATGGAAGCACAGACATAAAACAACCTGGGGATTTGCCTGAGGTAACCCTGCAGATCAGAAACAGAACAGGGAATCAAAGACAAGCCAATCCTCTGACATTCCAATCCAAGTCTTAGTCTCTGGATTTTCACAGCACTTCCTACCACTCCCTGAACTCTGAACAGAACATCAGGCCAATTCCCACTGCCTTTCAACCAAGCCTCAATTACACAAGCCTGCAAGGTCCCATCAAGGAGTCCTAAAGAGACTGACAAAGAGACAACACAGATTGCTTTCCTATTCCAGGACCAGAGAGAGTCATGGGACGACAGAATCTTGAGAATGTCTTACATTTCCTTAATCAGAGATGAGACCACTGGAACTGTGATAAGCTTCATTATGAACGTTGTATACAAAAAGCTTTAGAGTGACCTCCTCTGTAACTACAGAACTCAGTTCTCAGCCCTAACCAGACAGTAGCCTCTCCTTTTTGTTTCTTTCCCTGTACAATGACTCACTCTGGTACTACATTTGCATTTAATTTCATACACACTTTGGGGAAAGAGTATATGTGAAAGCCAGTATGCAAAATAAGATGCATTGCAAATCAATTTTAAATCAGAAAAGGCTTGGAGAAAGAATCATCTCAAACACTAAAGTTTTTAGTATCATACTGCTACACCTAGAACAGGAAAATCACCAAAATTCACACAAACCATGGTTTAACAGCACCCACATTCAGTATTGACATCTGCCAATAATCAAACACACCCCACAGCCAAATCAGAAGAAAGAAAATTCAAGCCAATATCATAATGTGGTTTAGCTTTTAGTCATGGCATCATCCTTCCACATTCCTTTTGTGCAAATGTCATCAGAACAAGCAGGATTTAACCACATCCACAAGACTGGTATCTCCCTCAGAAGAATTAAATATTCAGCATCACATATTACTCTTACACATGAAGGTTATAAGCACTGTTTTCTCAGGCTGCTGTTATGAGCACTTCAGTAAGGTGTGTCTGGCACAGCCTGCACACGCAGCTCTTCTGTCCCCATTTCTAGGCTTTCCCTCCAAAAAATACTCAGAGTCAATGGCTCCTCTCCTCCTAAGAGCAAAGTTAACCTTGGACAAAGGCATGATACTGAGGAAAGAATTCCCTTTCTATATGGCTGGCAACCTAACACCACCAGTCCAGCGCCGCCATGGAATAAGACACAAATCAATTGCCTAACAGGAGTAAGTTGAGACGTGTAAGATGAGATAAAGAGTGTCAAAAAATGATTTCCTGGTTATTTCAAACTCATTTCAAGAACAAGCATAAGAGAGTTTGTTCTTGATACAAGAGTTGGACACTAATTTTTAATTGCCACTTACCTGACTGGCAAATTCTCTCAAATGAGCCATGCCTATAGGATGGTCAGACATCCGCTTTTCCAGAATCAGGGAGGGCTGGGATGTCGTAGCACAGGGGAAAAGTGATGCTTTCTCGTCCACTGGTCAACTGCGACAAGCGAGAACACAACAGCTCTAACCCGAGGTCCTCAAAGCCCAGCTCATTCACCAAATGAGCTACCTGCATCTTTCTGCCTTTAATCTGCAGTTCTACTTGAACCCACCAGCCCATTCCAAGCATTCCAACCCCTCCTTGCAAACCCCACTTTCCAGCTCTTTCCAGACATGCCTTCCAGATCAGGGAACCTCACTGTAATGCTATACACTGACAAAGCCTCAGGCACCATTTTCCCCACCATCACCTCAGTGTGCTCCCCAGTACTACAGCTGCCCCTATAGCACTATTTCCTCATCACCACTCCCAACATCTTCCCCAGCACAGCCCATGTTATCCTCAAACACCCCTTTCCTCCTATTGCTCCCCAGTAATCCTCTCGCTGACAGCACTCCTCTGCTCCCATTCTCCCCAGCAGACCCACTTTGCAAAGAAAGCTGTCCCGTGCACCTCTTCTTCCTCGGGAACCCCAACCCTACCCCATCCCTGGGCACCCCCACCAGTGTTTCCCAGACCCCACGTTCCTCAGCAACCCTCCTCGCAGGGCTCACCTCAGCAACATTAGAGCCCTAACCCAGCGCGACACCTCAGCCCAGCCCGGTCTCCTCAGCTCCTCACAGCCCCACTCAGCGTTCCCTACCATGGTGGTCCCACGGCCTCCCCCGGCCCCCTTCATGGACCCTTCATCCTCCCTCGGCTCCCCCACAGTCCCCTCAGACCCTCCCGCCCCATCACGGCCTCCTCAGAGCGCACCATACCAGCCCGTCCACAGCCTCCCTCCGCCCCGCCAGGCCCTCTCAGCGCTCCTGTGGCATACCCTCGGCCCGTAGAACCCCCGGGGCCCTCCCGGCTGCGGGCACCGCCGCACCTACCCGGGCAGCCCGCTGCACCTACGGCTAGCAATCCCCGCGTGAAGGGCGCCGCGGTGCCATGCCGGGCCCC
>JASSUY010036544.1:0-30659 GCA_032466535.1 Forpus xanthops
CCTCCTTGGTGACGAAGTAGCTGGGGGTCTTCTCCATGGTGATCTGCCCCTCCAGGGTCCTGGGCATGAGGTCCCTGAGAGAGGGATAGAGAAGGACACATTAGTGCTGAATGTCCCGGGGGGTGCTGCTGCATGCAGTGCTCAGGAATGTCCTGGGTACCACAGGCAGAATGTTCCCAAGCCTGACACCTCCAGCCCAGAGCCCAGCTTTCCTTCCTCCTTATGTGCATTGTCTGGAGACCCACACTACTTTCATTCAGGAAAGCATCTAAACACGCTCCTGACTCCCCACTTCCTTTAACTGTCTGTGGAATTAAACCTAAATCCATTTTGCCTCTAAGGAGCTTTTTGAGGGTGATTCCACCTTCCTTCTTGCAGTGGCACTGTAAGAACACAGCACATGTCTGCAATCCTAATGGCCTATCCCTTTAAATTCCTCTCTGCCCACATTGGGGTTTCCTGCACATTGGCTTAAATTCCCTGGAATAACAGTGAATTTCTGGAGTAACAACACTCCCTTCCTGCAGGGCACGAGGGATTTTCAAGGACCAGGATGCAAGACTCTATCTTTTGGTATTTTTAAGGTGGCAGCAAGCTGATGTCACATAAAAATGTGCAGTATCAGCCCCCTGACCTCAGCGATTTCCTTCTTCCACCCAAAGTAATCCTACACTTTGGGAAGCTCTTGCTCTGGGAGTGGGAAGGGGCTTGGGGCTCAGGCCGGGTTCCATCCTGTTCCATGGTCTCCTTGATAGTTCAGAGCCCTCCTGGGCTAGGCGTTGGGTATGATTTGCTGAAGGCCCATAGGAGCTGGACATAGGATAACCTGAGCTCCTCCATATTAAACAAGGCAAGACAGGAAGGTGTAGGACCCACAGAAGGAGCTGTTTGCTGCTCCTCCTGGGTGCTCCCAGCTCCAATCCTTGCCTGCCTCTCCACATCCCATCCCCTTGCATTCCCACTACGCCATGTATCACCCCCAGACAGGAACCAGCACCTACGCTGATCCATGCCACCATCATTTGGTTATTCACAGACCCTTCATCCCTCCTTCCATGCTCTCAGCAGTTCAGTCTCCTTCCAACTGGGGGGGGGGAATGGGAGATGGATGGGAGGTGGCTGCAGGTTCACTGCGGTGCCACCAGTGGTTCTCATGGCAACTGAGTCCCGAGGAGCAGGGACCTGCATCCCCCCATGCCCTGACCCCGTGTCTTTGACCCCGCTGTGGTTGCAGCATCGTATGTGCGTGATGAACGGCTCCGGGCCTGCCTAATTGTTACCGTCCTGCAGGAGCAACATCTGGTTTGCAAACCTGTGCAATATGCCAGCAAAATTAAACTCATCTATCAAAAACAGCAACAATGGAAAGCCAACAACGGCTAAAAACCACCAATAACAACCAAACCCCAGGCTGAGTTGTTACGTTACAAATGAGGCAGCGAGGGTTGACCCTTCCTAAAGCAATTCTATTTGCAGTCACATTAGGGAGAGGCAGAGCAAAGATGTGGATCTTTACTGAGGCTTTCTGGGGGAAACTCCATGAATTTGGGACATTCAGACTGGAGAAAGAAGGAACTGAGGGGTATGAGAGAGCGCTGGTGCATCCTGAAGGATGTAAAGACATAAAGACAGTCAGTGTAGACACTGCGGGCGGCATTTCCTGAGCAGACATCATTCTATGGTAGAATTTGCCATCACCTGATGCTTCCAAAAGTAGAAATGGTTCAGAAACAGACTGGGCAGCTCCATGGTGGATGAACTAAATTGGAGGCAATGGAATGTGCGAGCTCCTGAGCCGCTCCAGCTGATGGCTGTTTGTGCTGTGATAAGTGTTGAAATCTCCGCTGTGTCTTCCCATGGAGGAGATTAACCCCTTTAGTGGCAAAGCTGCAACACAAAAGCTTTCTTCAGCACCCAGGAATGAGAACGCAGCTCCTCTGCTAGGGCTGGCGGGCAGGGACATGCCAGGAGCCACGGGGAATGTGCTACCACAGCTTTTGGGAGATTAATTAATTACAAAGGGCATCTTTCATGGACACAAACAGTTGCCTGGAGGCCTCCTCAGACTGATGGCATCTGGGTTTTATTGTAAAAAAGCCACTTGAAAAGACAAGAACCACAAAAATGTTTTTGGCAGGAGCAGCCACCAGTGAGCCCTGCCAGAATAAATGCATTCTGTTATTTTAATTTTAGTAGAGCTCGGAGCTTTATTTAATTACTTAATAGGGGAGGAAGACTTCCCTCAAAAGGAGCGTTTCGGCTATGTGTGCATATTCATAGTTGGCCTTTTCCATGTCCATTCTTCCCAGCAGCGGTGTCTGAAATGGTCATTCCCATGTCTGGCCAAAGCCCCTGGAGGTAGTTCATGGGGCTGCTGCTCACTGAGGGGTTGTGGCCCCTTCCCCATCCCATTGGGCTTCACAGGCCTTCACTTTGGTAATGGAACAGTTGGATTTGTGTTCCCTTGGAACTGCTGCACAAATCCTCCAGCACCGGTGGGAGAGATGCAGCTGTGGGGCCGGAGGGATGGGCTGGGGGTGATGCTGTGCTAGGGCTGAGCACTGGGATACAGGACCAGTGATGCACATGGAACTGCACTGATGCCATTCCTTAAGATCAGCACATTAGGATACCCCAGTAGCAGGCTCCCAACACTCAGACACTCCTGGTGTGGAAACCGACCTTTATTATGACTTTTGTACCTCTTTACGGACTGTAAGGATGCCTTTACAAAGCTTGACTTCCAGTTTCCCAGGGCAAGCGGAGTGTGAGTTCGAGCCTTGCCCTGGAGATCAGAGTCCAAGAGACAGCACCTGATCTTGTGTCCCTCTTCTGAACAGCTCTGGGGAAGAAGCACCACTTTCTGTCACAAAACCAGAATAATAAAGCAGGTTTCCTCCGTCACAAGCCCGTGCACCCTGAGTTTCTGGATACATAGCTTTGAGGAACGGATGCAATGCTGTGTGATGCTGGTATCATCTGCCAACAAACCCATGCTGGGTATACACCTCAGCTTCATCAGGGGCCAGGAAATGGGTTAAACCAGCTGGTTGGCCTCAGCTGACCTGTGCTGCTGTCCCACCAACTTGAAGCAGCAAGGAAAGCTGGTGCTTGGCGAGAAAACAAGCATTGGTTGTTCCATGAGTGAGACCTTGGGGAGGGGACAGCCTGCTTCATGTAACAGGAGCAGCCCCGTGCTGCTGTTTCCCATAGAGGTCATTGGATCCAGAGCACTGGAGGTAAGTTTGCTGTTTGAAGTCCATCTGCTGCTTTGCCCCCAGCTGGACCAAACCGTGTCCTGCCCACGACCTCCTGGGCTCCTTGGCAGCATGTGAGGCATTAAAAGCAGCTGTAGATGGACTTGCTGCAAACCCTTCCCACATAAATCTAGTCCAGACCTCTCTGGAAGGGAGGCTGATGTCAGCAGATAAGGGCAGCTCTTTAGCAGCCCTCATGCCATTGCAACCCAGAGCGATAAATAAAGCTGCTGTGATTACAGTGATCAGCGCCACGTGCTCTCTGGCCTCTGGTTAAACCTTCCCCTATTGTGTGCTAAGGGCAGGATTTGTCTCCTCTTAACCCCAGAATGCGAGTTCCTTCTCCTCACCAGTCCTAGTATGACTTCCCCACCAGAGCTCAGGTATCCAGGCTGGATGGATTGAAATGATCACCCAGAACAAGGGGTGCCAAGGCTGACACCATGGAGAAGTGTCACCCTATGGTGAGCGCTGCCCTGTGTTGAAGCAGCACCTCAGCTGTGGGGTCTTGCTCACCCTTCTCCACCAGAGTACATGGCCAGGTCTCACCTGCAGCAGTGAAGTGAGTTTGTGCACTGCCTGAAATGGCAATTGCCATACAACTGAGGAGGAGGATGCAGAGAATGGGTTTGGACCAGCACTGGGGTTTGCAGCATGCAGCAACACAACCCAGGGTGAATGAACAGTGAAGGACAAGGAAAGATCCCAGCAAACAGCCTGAAAGTGCAAAACACCATCAACCAAGTCCTGAGATGCAGAAACCCCCATCTGGGGCATGGCAGTGGCAACCTGGGGATGCTCTTTGTGTGCCTGGACCCCTCCCACACGCTGCTGGATCATCTTGGTGCTCTCCCACCCACCTGCAGCAGCAGCAGAGGCAGTGAAGGAGGAGCTGCCGCTGCTCCCTTCTCCAGCACACTGATGTTTACCCTTGTCTTTGGCCGTGTTCCCACTGACCTTCCTGCAGCCCTGAAGGGGCAGGCAGGCTGGGAGCTATCTGCTGGATAAAGGATGGGAATGAAGCAGGAACGTGAAGCTGGGGTTTCACACAGTCTGTTTACACAGCGCTGGGCTTTCCCGAGGATGCTGCTGACTTCAGCTATCAGGGTTGTTCCATTACACAGCCTGTGAGTTGCTGCAGGGTGATGGCATACAGCAGAAGCAGAGGGCACTGCTTCCCTCCATGCATCCCCAAACACATTCTCTGCACATCCAGGCCTGTGGGGCCCTTCTTGCAGCCTCCAGCTGCTTCTGTCTTTGCCACTAACCTGAGCAGGGTCAAGCAATGGGATATACACAAAGAAATGGTGGAGAAGGAAAACCCCCCTGACAGATATTGGGAGCATCCAAGGAGCCATGGCTCAAGATGGAAACACAGAGGCTCCTTTAATTAGTGTAATATCCATTAACATCACATTAATGAATGTGGTAGAGCAAGCTTCAGAGACCAAAAACCTGCCCTCTGTTACTTTTTGCCCTGCTCAGCTTAACCTAACCGCAGTCTGGTTTTGCTCCACATCCAATGGCTGGGATCTGGAGCAGCAGCTGTGGGAAAGGAAATCTCTTGCGGTGGCAAGTGCTGTTTTGAAGGAAGTGCCACCGAAGAGGTCATCACAGGAAAAGCTCTATCAAAGACACACTGTTCCTTCTGAGAGAGCCCAACAGTTGAGCTCTGCAATCAGCTGTGCGACCCTGGATCCCACGGAAGAGCCTTTCCGGCAGGGAAGTGTCAACTCTGCTCCCAGAAATGTAACATGGATCAGGGGAGGATGGGACCCTCTCCCGCCCATCCCTCATCCTGCCTTTGCACCATGAAGTGATGGCATGGTTAAAGGTTAACAATTATCTGGGCTTTGTGAATGGGAGGGAGAAGAGAGAAAATACATCTCTGGGAGCCAGCAGTATCCAAGGCTGGAGTGAACCCCCCCATCAACCACAGGACAAACCAAGTGGCACTGAGCTGGGCACTGCCCTTCAGAGCCCCTTGTCAGTGTGTTCTGCCCCTCACTCGTGCTGCCTTCTCTGTGTCAAGTATGAAGTGACTGACATCATGGTGGATGCTATGGCAGGGCTGGGAGAGCAGAGCAGAGAGGGAAAATGAACCGAGGGGGCTTATTTCACCTCTCACTTCTCCGTAGCAATGCTGACAGAGTTTCTGCCTCCAGGAAGGAGCCAGAAGGTGACAGGCATGGAATGCAGCAGCCCTGGGGAAACTGAGGCACAGCAAGCACTGTGATGATGCAGCCTTGCACCCCCAGAGCAATGTGCATTGCTCCCTGCAACCACCAGCAAGTTGGCTTCTCCTCCCCCCGTGTTTCTCTTTTTCCTCCAAATCACTTAAAGCAGTGATTCTGCAATAGAAGTATGCAGTAAAAATCAAAACCTGCAATCATAGCACTCACCTGTCCCCCACCCTTGAGCCTACACTCCCAGAACTGCCATTACACCGTGTACAGGAGATACTTGAACAAAAGATGCTCTGGTAAAAGCAGTAACTTGATGTAACCAGTGGTGTGTTTGCATACATGGATTAAAATATGCTGCCTAAAGAGATGAGTGCGTCCATCCTGTGAGGCCGGTGTCTCAGCCCCGGGGCTGTGCTGCCCTGGCACCTCTGCATTTGCTTTGATGAGCTGTGAGGGCACGCTGGAGTTAGTTGAACCTCCTGCATTGCCTTGCTTTAGATGTTGGGTGAAAGCATTAAATGGAAAGATACATGTCAGGAAAGCAGTGAAAATGTAAAGAAAAAGCCTCCAAGCAAAGCTGTGGGACTGAGGGAGCTGCAGGGAGAGTGGCAAAAGATCAAAGAGGTCTGGAAGGAGAAAGGAAAATCGCCCATTGTTTTGCTGGATGTAAAATCAAATCCGGCTGATGCTAAAGGACAGTGTTGCCATTGGTTTTAGAGGGGATGGATTGGGCTGAGGTTGGAGTGAAGAGGCAAGGATAGCCCTGGGAGAGGACAACCCATGGTCTCTCCCATTCCTGCCATTGTGCTGCAGTGGCCCCTGGGTTATTTGCTCCCAGGAGATGTGCTGAGGAGCCTCCTGACCCCTTGGTGCGCTCCCTGTGCCCAGCTCAGCAGGATCCCTCCCAGGACACAGGGTTTTTACTATCCCAGTACTCCGGGGGGGGTTAAGAAGTCGAAGCATACATGAGAACACTGTAGGCATGAACGGGCAGTTCTCAAAGCACATGGGGTTTGTTGTTACTTTCAGGCACACAGAAAACACCCCAAAGCCCAGCCCTGGTGGAGGGCACAGCCTAAGGCATGGGCTGCAGGTGCTGCAGCACAGTCCTGGCCACAGGCATCGCTCAGGGGATAAACATGGCACAGTGTTAACATGCCACCTCCCCACATCTTCCCACCTTCTGTCCAGAGCGTCTCTCCTCTCCTCATCCCTCCAAATCCAACTGCGCTGTGCTTGCTGCTGGCACACAGTCAGCGGCACCGGGAGCTCCCGAGCTCGTCCTTACAGCGGATGCTGGCGTTTATTTGAGCAAGTCTGGTATTTATGTATCTCATTACATCTGCAGCCGGTAGCATCTGTTTCCACGCTGTATCTGTCAAGCAGCATCTTATCAGTGGAGCTGCCTTCCCGTCCCTCCCTCCTCTCCTTCCAGTTCAGCTCCTGCTCAAGTTTAGGAGGTGGCTGACAGCCTGACACCAGCACCCGTCGTACAAACCTCCGCCTAAACTGCAGCCCACAGGGATCCCCGGATTGTCCTGTCCCCATCCAAACCCCCTGCAGCAACCAAAGCCCCAAAGCAGGGTCTGTCCAGGGCAGGGTGAGACAGAAGGATGAGGCAGGCAGCTGTGCACATCTGGACACAATGCTATGCCCATCTTGCCCAGGCATCTGTGAGTCCATCCAAGAGCTATGCCAGGCTCCAGGGTGGTTCCCAGCAGACTCCCCCCACAACTGCACCCTGGCTACAGCTCTGCTCCTTCGTGGGTTTAACCTCCCTGCCTCCAAAACAGGCACTTGGACACTAAACTCCAGTTCATGGGGGCAATGACCGCTGTCACCCCAACCTGAGGCAGCAGCCAGGAAGTCTCCTCCTTCCCAAGGGCTGGAAAACCCATCAAAGATATGCTGTGGAGAAAGTGGCTTGTTTGCACAGGCTGTTGCTGATAACACTGCAGGTGGATGCTTTCTTCCTGCATCTCAGGAACGTGACCTGTTCCGGAAGCAGAGGAACAATCCTGGCCAAGGGCAGCACAGCTCAGCCCCACTGACCACATGCTGATGAGACCCAGCAGGAAAAGGCAGTGTCCCCAAGATAAGGGGCTCATTCTGCCCCCAAGAGAACCCCCTATGAGTAGGCCCATGTGTAACTTCACATTGTCTTCCCTTGTGATGGAGTGGTGGGGCTGGGGGTGATTTGAAGGGGCACAGAGGCTGCAAAGAGGGTCTTTGCTCACCAGCTGCCCTAGGAAGGGACACTGCACTAACCAGAACTAATTACAGCCCTCACCCTAATTGCTGTGATTAATTATCAACAGGCGGAGATGCTGCTCTGAGGGCATCAAGTTGGGAGCCCTGAGCCTCCTGGTTCAAATGGAAGGTGGTGCTAGTGACAAGAGGTGATGCTGCTGTCCTGGCATCCTGCAACTGGTCTGGGAGAAGGAACCCTGCTGACAGGCTCCCAGAAAGCTGCTGTGCTGGGATGCACACCTTGGCACCTCCTGGAGACCACCAGTTCCTAAGTGCTATCGACAGGCAGAAACTCTCTGATGCCATTAGCCATGCAAGCCATTGATTTTCTTTGCTGGAACAAGGAACTCACTGGGGCTGTGGCAATCACGGGTGGCACCGCTGCTTTCTCCAGGCTGACCAGCTGGGCCTTTGGGGAGGGGAAGTTTGTACCTGTTTTCTTTCCAATGGCTAAAATGCCCAATCATCCTGGAGCATTTCTGCATCCATATGGGAGGATGCTGGGTGCTGCGTTGCTGCTAAATCCCTGCTGTCTGCCTATCAGAAGCAGACAAACTGCTCTGGAGCCCTTGGCCATAGCCCCCTTTTACCACATCTCCATCCTTTGAGACACCACCAGGCACTATCGACTTTCTCTGCTGGTATTGAAGTGGGTCAGTCAGCCACCTCTGCTGCTGAGGAGCCTAGCAGTGCTTCCCTGTCAGTCAGGCCATGAGCCTCCTCTTTATCCCAGCCCCAGAGCTCCCATAAAGGCACTGCAGCAGCTTTAGTAAGTGCAGTTTTGGGGTGTGCCATGCCCTGGGAAGCACAAACACTGCCTTTCATCAGACCTGGACCCTGTGCTCATCACCCCCGGCAGTGGCCACATGCATTTTTGACCCTCCTAGTTTTACATCTCAGTGGTCTCTCCAGCATCAGGCACCTTCCCCAGCAAGAACTTAACCCCAGCTTGGTTGGGCCTCCAAGCATAAGCTGTTTGCCAGATCCCTGCAGCACCAGCTAATTCTTGCAAGGGAACAAATCAGGCCCACAGCGAGTTTGTCATATTTCCAATGCAACTCCCAGATGAAAAGTGATTCCTCATTTCCTGGATGGATTTGCTTGGGCAAATTCAGACTTCTGCTGGCTGGTTCTGTTGGCTCTTTGGCGCTGTTTTTTATTGTAACTGTGATGCCTCTTAATGAAAATAGACACTACTTCTGCTCTCTTCTACAGATGCCTCTATTATTCTGCAACCTGCTGATTCCCCTCTATCCCATATTAAGCCAAAGAGGATTTCCAGCTGAGACAATGGGCATGATCCTTTCACAGCTCTGCACCCTCCTTTTCTCCTTTGAAAGTGCACAAAAGCACAGATCAAGAGCTCCCAATCCCACTCCCACCATGGGAGCATGGGAGCAAGTCACTGCTGGAGTCCTGACAGAGGACGGTCAGTGCATGGCTGGGAATGAAACCCACGAACCCAAAGCAGGGGTTTGCTGAGGAGTTCATACCCTGTTTGCCCTCTGCACAGGGAGCTCATGACCCCCTTCCATCACAAAGAAGGATGAGGAGGAGTTACAGCCCTCATAGCAACCAGCATAGGCTTCAACCTGGACCTCATCCTCCTCAGTTGTACGTTAAAATACCCAGCTTGGGGACCTGCATCACAGCTCTGAATGCAGTGCATTTTTTGTTCTTATTAAACAAGCAGCCTGTATAGGCTGATCTTTATCCCCAGCTCGTATGTGACAGAACAAGACATGGCACATGCTCTGTAAAGCTTACAGAGTAAAGAGAAAAGACTGAGAGATGGGGACAAAACGGGCTTAAGGGACCCAGCATCTGATATAATTAAACCTCAACCCAGTTCTTCTTCCCTAAGGGCACACCTGAAGTGTTACACACGTCCATCCCCCCAAACATCATCCCAAATGCTCTCTTGGAGGGACCAGAGCTGCACTTCCCTGACCTGGGCCCAAGTGAACCCTCTTGATGGGCTCAGTCTTGGGGTCAATTCCTACCAATAACCATCTCATGTCTCTCTCTCATGAGGATCTTCAAGACTGCACATTTCAGCCCTGACTGAGCAAATCATCTTAAAGAGGAAGGTTAAAGAACTGTTTGTTATTGGAAATGTCTCCCTCCTTAGGATTCATTTTTTGATAAATTAGCTTCAGCTTCATTACTTCATGATATATTCCCCTTGACATTTAATTCTACTTACCCCAAACACATTAAGCCAATCAGTCTGAACAGCTTCTTATTAATATGCAAATTTCTCCTTTGAAAAGCCATGAATCTGTGAAAAATCTCTTTAAGGCTTCAATTAGGCCCATTTGGGAAGCGGGAACCCTCCGAAACACCCTCCTGGTCTAAGGCTGGGGAGGGTTGAGGGTGTCCAAACCCACAGACACTGACCAGTGTGTGGTTTTGGGATGGGAGAAGGGGCTGCTGCCATCCACTAAAGCATCTTCACTGCCCTGGAGCCATGAAGATGGGAAGTTGAATGTTGCAACCAACAGTGTTGGCAGCTTATCCCCATCTCATTCTCTGTGGGAGCTGATGCTTCTCCTCTCCACCAACTCTGGAGATACAAAGGTCCTCCGTTGAGGACCACAAAGCTGCAGGGGGGAGCTGCAGAAGATAAAATGAGATCTCAGCCCAATTTCTAGCAAAACAAACAGGAACTCAGTTTCCCCGGTGCCATGGGCAAACTGGACATGATTTGCATTAGGCAAATAAATGGAACCACACAATTAACCATTGGCCGTGGAACAGATTTAGGTTTTGCTTTAAAGCATCACTTCCAGCCTCCCTCTGCTCTCAGATCCATCTAAACGGCTCAGGATTTTCTACTCGGAAAACCAACAGGGAATAAGTTCACTGAATCATTTCTATAAGTAACTAGGGAGAAATGTCAGCATAGGTACTAAAGCCCCGGTGGCCTTCAGCCTCCTGGACATGCTTCCCATGGATTACACCACCACTAAAGGCTTCAAAGCTTTCCAGAATCTCCAGTTCCCACCAAAAGCTTTTATTTGCTGAACTGGGATGATTTCCTGAGTGACACAACATCTTCTCAAGAAAAAGCTGCCCATTTCATCCTATTCCAAATGAGCTTAAAACCAAATACGATCGGGTGTATTTGATTTGATTTAGACATTAAGATCGGAAATACATCGCAATCAGCATACTATAGAAATAGTCCAATTTTGGAAAACAGCTCTCATGAGCCATAAAGAAACCCAATTTACTATGCACTATAATAAAAATATCTCTTTTAGCATATAAATCAAGCCAAAGTGAACAGATAAAGAAAAATAAACTCTCCACCCCCCTTTGGTTTTTGCCCAAGAGCCCAGGCAAGCCCTAGGGAAGGGCTCTCCTGCCCTATATAAATACATGCAAGAGCAAATCTGTTAAAAATTGTAGCCACCACTTTGTTTTCTAAAGGTCCCAGTTTATCCTTCGGCAGAAGAGGAGGGCTGGGGAGAGGTCGGAGAGAAACACAATCCCTTCCTGTATAAACAGTATAGCCTGCGCTGATTTTAAGTGCATCATATGGTATATATTTTATGTGTGTATAGAGAGAGAGAGACAGAGATTTTTCAAGCCAGTCAGAGACATAAAGTGATCTTATATCATCTAAAACCAACAATCATAGTTGGACTTCTGGCAGTTTTCCTTGCAGTCATCCCTGCCACCCCCTGCCCCTTCCCCCACGGGCTGCTGGTGCGTGCTGCCGTCTGCCCCCATTATTTTTCACAAAGGCATATAAATCACTGTGGAAACTCTTATTATCTTATTTTCCCTCTGCTTCCCTCTTGTCTGTTTTGAGAGAAATTAATGCATTTGTCTCCAGAAAAAATGTGCCATCTCTATAATTCAGTTTTAAAACAAGCACAACTAGCAAATGGATAGACCTTGGTTAGGAGACTCATTTTTCATGCAAGTAATTGAACCCTTCCCTTCGATTTTTCCTTTGGGTGTTAAAGACAACTGATGCCTTCCTGGAATTTACTGAAGTCTAAGAAAGGTGGAAAGACAGACGGAAGGAAAAAGCAGAAGAGAGAAATAAAGAGAAGACAGAGATAAAGGAAAAGAAAGAAGACAAAGATGAACAGAAAAAAAGGATGAAGAAAGAGAAGAGAAAGGAGAGAAGGAAGGAGAAGGAAAGAAGGAAAAATAAGGGAGAAAGGAAGAAAAGAAGGAAATGATCAGGAAAGAAGAAGGAAAGTCTGAAGCACATCTCAAAGCATCGTCTGCCTCCATAGAGGGAACTTTGGGAAGCCCCAGGATAGCATCTCAGACAGGATTTTCCCAATAGCCAGCAGTGCTTTGGCTTGGAAGGCTCCTCACCACCCAGGCTGGTGAGAAAAGCCATCCTCGTAATGGACCCCTACAGCCTGCCTTAACCTGGCCTTGTGCCCACCACTCAGCCGCCTGGCAGCCTGCGGATGACCAGACCCGTTATGTCCTTCAAGCACCCCAAGCCCCAGATGAGATATGGGAGAGGTCCTCTCCACAGTTAATGCCAGAGGTTTTATTCTGGTGCCCCTTTTTTTTTCAAAAACTCAGGGAATTTCCACTGCTCCCTCCCCTGCTGCTCATAGCACACCTGCCCCACAGCACCCACCACTGAATGGGAACACAAATCAACACAGTTCTCCACATAAAGTCTCTCAGACCAGAGTGTGTTTTCCCAAACCACAGAAATCAGAGCCAGCTTTAAAATATTCCCCATCCCTCGTGCTGTGGGGCTCCTGTGAAGAGCAGGAGATTCCCTCTAAGAACATAGCAGGAGAAATGGCTCCTGTTCAAAATGATGCTCATCCCAGCCACAGCCCCTGGATCACATCCTGATCTCTTATCAGCTCCGAGGCCCAGTGCTCCACTCACACAGAGAAAGTCAAGAGTAATTCCAGAAGAGCCACAATCAAGTGAGAACTCAGGCCAGCAAAGTCTATTGTTCCTTTGTCTCTCACTATATTATCTCTGTCCCCTGGGAGCTACATTATTGCCTGCAATATATAATGTGATTTGCTTGTTTTTCATGTCTGCCTCATTTTTCTTAGACACAAACACAAGAGCACCGTCAGCCACACATGCTCACTGCAACACACGCATTCTTTCCATGGAAGAAGAGGAAAAGGATGGGAGAGGAGCAAGGATGAGAAACGAAGCTGGAGAAAGGGAACAAAATATTGTCTGGAAATGGAAAGGACACAGAAAACCACTGAATAAAGGTGATTCAGGAAAAAAAGGTGTTCTTCCATCCCTCTTTTCCTCCTGGGGAGAAATCCCACTCCAGGACAGAGACCAAAAATCAGGATGCAGATAGTGCAGGAAGTAGCTAAATTAAAGCAGCTGAAGATGGAAACAGGGAAATGGTATTAGAAATGGGCAGCAGATGCAGCAGAATGAGGTGCACCCAGGGCACACGAACACTCCTGTATCCCTGCATGTTAACGTACTGCCTGCTTGCAGGGTTGGTTGGGAGTGAGGAGATGGGCTTTCTCCCTTCTCTGCAGAGATAAAAGGATCCAAGATATTGTTGTGGAATCCTAAGCAATTCAACAGAGATTATTAAGTTCTGGGAAATACTGCGACATGCCCTACACTGCGGGAGATGCTGTGTGTGTTTCTGTGTATGTGAGCATGAGAACTTTATGAAAGAGCCAGCCACCTCAAAGCACCCCGCTTTTGAGAACAGAGATTGTTTCTTAAATTATGCTGAGAAGTGACTTCTTTATATATCACTACCCATTTCCTCCTGCTGCCAGGCCAAAATAGCCTCTATCTGTATTACAAAAAAGGGAGCCTGACCTCTGGCTATGATCTGAAATATATGGAATCACACAAGTTTACCCTTGCAGTCGTTCTTCATCCTTCCTGTGCCAATTCTTTGTCCTTTTGCTAAATGAAACTTCAATGGCAGGGAAGAGCTCCCTGCTTCCGTTCCTGGAGCAAAGCAGCCAAGTGCAAAGAGGGCAAAATTCTCCAGAAAGCTTATAAAGATCCTTCCTAACCTAATTTGCAAGTTCTGGGCAAGGAGGGGCTAGTGCTGAAGGAACCTTGCTGAGCAATCAAACCCCAGCCTCCTCCAGCCCTGCAAGCTAAGAAGGGCTTTTAGCCACAGCTCACAGTGTTGGCACATCAAGAGCTTTTTTCTGTGCTCAGCTATTCCACCTCCTCCCAGGGAATGAATCACTGTCTAACCTGGTGTCAGAGCCATCTGATGCATTTCAGGACGTTTTAGTTGATAACAGATCTAAATTTCATGAGTAAATTGTGCATATCTAGCTCAGGTCCGGCTCCTCCATTGCTTTGTACCATGCTCAGATTCACGTCAGTCCACTGCAGACGCTCTTGCTTGGTCATTAGTGTGACATCAAGGTCTCTAAGAGTGAACCCAGATCATTAATGTAAGAAAGACGAGAGAAAAGTGCTCTCCAGAATATGAATGGATGGAAAAAACCCAAACAATTAGTGACCTTCCTAAGCCAACCTGAGACATTTGGGTCCAGGCCAGTAAACCCTCATCTTTCTCAGCACCAAACTCGCATGGGATGGGGGTTACAGATCATATTCTAAAGAGGTCAGGTTGGACAGAGCCTTGTGTGACATGGTTTAGTGTGAGGTGTCCCTGCCCATGGCAGGGGGGTTGGAACTGAATGATCTTAAGGTCCTTTCCAACCCTAACTGTTCTATGATTCTATGACCCCCAACCTCTCATTATCCAAGGATGCTCTGCTTAGCAAAACCCACTCTCTTCCCCTCTTCCTTTCTCAGCATCCCCAAAGAGAAGAAAACACCAAGTATGCTCCCTCTTTCACTGAAGAAAAAGCAGGAGAAACTTGCTAAGCCCACACTGATACTCAAACAGCAGCAGGGATTTCAAACCCGCACTGGCACCAAGGCCCACTGCAACAGTCGGGCATCACCCTATGGCTGGGACATGAGGCCCCATCTTGCAGGGCCCTCAGCACAGGGTGATCTTTCCATTCTGATACGGAGATCACGGCAAGGCTTTTAAAAGTGATTCTGTGCCCTGGGAGACCAGATCTGCCCAAAAAGCACCGAGATGTCTGCTCTTAAATCACATTGGAAAGCCCAGACAGGACCCTTGGAGATGAAGATTCTGAAGTGTGATCCAAGAGACTCATGGAGATAGCAAGGAGATTAATGCTGCTGCAAAAGCACAGCAAAAGCTTCTTAGTTATTCCAGTGGGGCTTTTTTGCAAAGGGGCCTAAGGGAGTTAGGCACTTAAACCTCACTTGGATCCTTTATTTAGCTTGCAAATCCTGCACTGGAGTAGTGCAGAAGTGTGACCCCTGAAGCGTTACTTTCCAAGCGTGTCTGCTTCAGGGAAAAGCTGAATTGATTCTGGCTGTGTTGGTGGCCTCCTGCAGCTGCTCCTGCTCCATGGTGGAAACAGTTGAGGGTACAATGTACTTAGAGAAATAAATAAGGCACCACCAACACACAGAAACCACATGGGTTCAAGGGGAATCGCTGGGAGCAGCTCCAGCTCTGATTGCTTCCAAAGGGGTTAATGCTGGTCATAATGTGCTGGAAGATGCTACTTATGGCAGGTCCAGACTGTGAGAGCGACCTCCAGCTGGGCAAGTGGCATCATGAATCCTCTCCAATGGGATTCACTACAATCTCCAAGAAAACTGCAGGAATCACTTATGAGCTTGGTTATTCCTCACTGTTGTGTCTCCCTCTATGTTTTATTTCCTCCACCATCAGCCTTTTACAGTTAAAAAAGAAGACCCAGGGGGTTTTGTTCTCCAGATGGTTGCATGTTCGTAGTGTCTTAATCATTCCCACCACCACTGCTAGTGCTATCATAGAGGGTTTAGATCTCCAGCAAAGCAACACGAGCAAGCTGGAAAGGAGGAACAAACAATAAACAAAGAACCTGTTCTCATGCAAATGCTCCTCACAACAATAAGGATAATAATAATAGCTGAAAAAAAAGGGCGGATGAGAAATGCACACCATGGTCTGGCTGCAGCGAATGCTTCCCAAGCCTTCCTGCAGGGCTGCCTGGCTTTCATTTCACCTCCTCCATCACCACAAACTGAACAGGGAGCCCCATCCACTGAGCCCCCAGCACAATGTAAACGGGTTTGGTATTGTTGGGAAACATGGCACACATGTGACGTGCTATTGTCCCTAATTTGATTAATGAAGCCATCACGCTAACGGGGCATTCCACACACCAACCCCCCACCTCAGCACCTTGCTACTTGGCCACTCCAGGAACTTCCCATCAGAGCATTAATTCCCCAGTCCTTGCCTTTCCTAACCTTGTCAGGTAATTGTTTATGAAAAGATGAATGTATACAATAATACTGGGTGAAGGGAGCTGATGTATGTGGTGTTAATGAATGAAATAATCAGTTTGGTAATAACTGGCATGCGTATTTGTCAAAGGGGAACCAGCAGGACATTAGCATTCTGCAGCCACCAAACCTTTATCTCCCGGTCTTGTGTTTGACAACCGCCCCCAGATAGTCCATGAATAAAATACAGAGTAGTACCCAGACATAATTAAACTGCCAATGTGGATGTACCTAAATGAACTTGATATCTTAATGACAGTAGATAGCACGCGAATAATGAAGGCAGAATGAAAGGGATGTGCATAATGAACACAGACATCCCGGCTGTCGCTGAGGAGCTGCCCACAGGGACCGGCCTCACCAACAGCAGCTCCCAGACCCCCTCATTACAGGGCATTGCCTGTGTTCCCACACATGGCCTGGGACCTGTGCCATGGCTTGTCCACACTGGTGTTAAGGACATAGTGCTGTCAGTATGGGGACCACAATCCCTGCATTGCTGGCCAGGCTGTGGTCACTGAGGATGGGGCTCTCAGACCTGCTGGCACATCTTGCCTTCCCTCCTTCAGAGATCTAACCCTAACCCTAACCCTCACTGGTCCTACTGCATGTGCTCTTCCAGAGGCCTCTGGCACGCTGCTGTGCAGCCCAAAGGTGATTTTAGAACCATTTAATATGATTAAATTAACAGACATGTTCCTTTTTTACCTTTTTTTCAACGTGGAGATTGTTTTTCAGGGGAGAAGCTGCTCCTTGGGGACAGGCTGCTCAAAGCACGGATAACTTGTCCCAAGATAACTCAACAACAGAGCCACAACCCTTCCCCATCCCCATCATGTACTGACACCAAGCCACATGCATCCTCTCCCAGCACCCATGGGTGCAATCCTGCATCCAGAGGATGCTGGGCACCATCCCAACTGTCCCTACAAAGCCACTCCAGCATTATGCTGCTGTTCCAGGGTATTTGCTCCTGAACGGCAGACTCCAGCCTCCTCCTCACTGCCTTCACATGCCACACCGCTCAGAAGGTAATTGCCACTTATTGCTCTAATGGCTCCAATTTTAGCAGCAAATGAGCGATGTACAGTAAGTATCAGTCTTATTAAAGAAATAATAATGGGAAAGTAGAGCACACGCTCCAGGGAAGGAACACTCCCCCATTACACAGGATACAGCCACGCTGGTATTTGACAGCAGCACAGTCCCTCCCTGCCTGCTGCTCACAGAACTCTGATGTGTTTGAATACAGTAAGCTCAGTGCATAGGAAAGCAACTGGCTCAATAGGGCTCAGCTTGCTCTGTAATGAGTGATTTGACTGTGGTTCAGAGATTAATGTGAAGCCAGCAAGGGAAATGTGCACTGGAGCCAGTCCTGTTTCCCTTAAAAAAGGGGATAAGGCAAAAAGTGCTTCATAAAAATGAAGAAAGTACAGCAGGTTTGAGGGGAAACAGCTTAAAGCCAGCAGACAGCACAGCCTGGACCCTTGCAGGGAGCAACACTGCAAGTAGCACAGCAAGTTGTGATGCAGGATGGAGTTAATGAGATGGGTTTAACAACGTAACTCTTGCTTGGGCTGGGAAAAGATGGCACCAGTGTGGTCCAGCCTGCTCAGGAAGGAGACAGAAGGAGCCTGGGCACGTGTATACCACCACCAAGCAATAACAGTCACCATCAGAAAGATGCAGCCAGAGTTCTGGGTTCTCACTAAGTGAAACCTTCAACTGCGCTCTGCTCATTTACCACCAGAATTTGGCCCTGATTGCCAATTATTTAACCATTGCTTTCCTTCCCTGCAAAACCAACCCCGTGGTGCACCCTCATGAGACAATAATGGTGATTTCATTAGATTAAATAACTCCGATGATCCCCAGAGACCAACAGCACTTTAAACACAGAGCCTTGGAGTTAGAATTACTGTTATTTAACATTGATTAGATTACAAGGCAAATCCAATTTTTACCCTAAACATATGATGGCTATGATTTGCCTAGTGGGAGACATTAAGGATGGCATTCCTGGAAATCTGTGTGGAGGGGGGAGACCATGCCTGACTCAGCAATGTCAGGGTGACCCACAGGCTTGTGTCTGAAAGTCCTTCTGCAGAGAGAGAGCATGAACAGGGCTCAAGAGTTGTCCCAGTTGTTCCTGTCCTCTCTTCGCTCCAAAGTCAGAGGTCCAGATGGACCTGTATTGGCCCTGTAGGGGTATCTCCCCCTCCAGTAGGAATATCACTGGGAATAATTGGCCCTCTTTGACCCATAGCCCTCCTGTGGCTGAGGCCATTAATCATTCCTTAAAGCTCCCTCCTGACTCTTTCCTCCTGGAGCCCACAGCCCCCAGAAAGGGATGTGCCTCCTGACTGCAGCTCTGCCTGCTGATGGTCTGCCGGAGGTGCCCATAGGACAGGAGGGAAGGAGAGCACCTGGGTCTCTCCCTTCTCCTCACCCCCAGGATCCTGTTGGAATCCATTTATGGATCAGGGGACCTGAGGACTTGGAGTGTGCTGGGAAAAGTTGGTCAGGGCAGGAGCATCTCGGGGCTCTGCTCTTAAGTACGCAGGTAAGATAAGTGTTCCCTCCGTAAGGACAGTGCAGGGACAGGATGGCTTCCATCGTGATGCACTTTCATTCCAAGCCCTTTCCTAGGGTATGTCATGCATTTAATGCCTCGCTTCAGAGAGCAGCCAAGACACAGCTCCTCTGCACCCCTTTGCTGATGCATCTTTGGGAAGCCAACAACTCCTAAATGCATTCCCCACACTGGGCAGAGTGATCTGCTGATCCAGGGATGCTGGACAGCCCCAGCAGCCAAGAATACAGCCCAGTCAAACAGACTCTCATATGAGCATGATCAGCTGCAGGTAAAAACTCACCAGTCTGATAAATTTGGCTTTATACTGAGGATGTGTAAAGAAAAGGGGAGGCTTCAGGAAGAGCTGGCTCCCAGCAACCAAGATGACCATGAGCAGAGGCCAGACCACAGCAGGATACTCACACTGGGCTGACCATGAGGTATTCAGCAGAAGCTCCAGGAATAGAGAAGAGGAGGATGCATTCCCCATCCTGAAATACCTAGTAGGCTCCAATCTGGGCCGGGTCTCCTCCACCCCGTTCACCTGTAGATGTCCCATGGGGGTGATGGCCAAGAGAGCCACTGGAAGCAGCCAGGGCTGGGTTTGATTCTGCAGGTCACCCAGGTTTCAACTCCTTCCTCTAGGTGTGGGTTTAAACCAGCTTTACAGCGCTGCTTGACTTGGCCAATAAACCCAAGCACTGCTTTCAGGGCTTCAATAAAACCCAGAGTCACCCATAATTTTAAGCCAGATTTACTCCAGAGGAAACACACCCAAATTCCTTCCTCACCTCTGCAGTCACCACTCTGATGTCTTTCCCATCCACCTCCCCAGGGCTAGCATGAGACAGAGCCCAGGCAGCTTCCAAGTGAGAGCAGGGCTTGCTCCATAATGACCAAATTGACTGGTGGGGCATTGCTCTGGGGTGAGAGCTGAGAAAGCGCAGCCTGGCAGAGGCAGGCAGTGACAGAGAAGCACTGATTTCTTCCTCCTTTTGGGGCAGGCTGGGTGAGAGGATAATGAACGCTGGATTCCACTGTCCTAAACCGCCTGAATAGCCCGGCTGCAGGGATGGGAGCACCAGAAACAGGGACACATCCAGGCATCAGCTGCGAGCCATCAGTTTGCTGTCACTCTGCCAAACAACTCAACTGCAATTAGGAAGCAAGGAGCAGATAAAGCTGTAAACCTCCAATGCGCAGCCCCCCTGAATCCCACAGCTCACTGACGCTGCTGCATCGTGCCATGGAGGCAGCAGGTCCCCGTGATGTGACAGAGGACCCAAACCCCCACACAGGCAGGGCAGAGCTCAACCTGTCCAAGTGCCAAAAGAAGCAGCTCCAGCACTTCATTGAGCTTCTCTGCCTGGGGCTGACCCTGACCCCGACCCTGAGGCACTGGAGCCGGTCAAACTCAATTAAAGGCTGTGCACAGCATCTGGGTCAGGCCGTGCGGTCCTTCCCCTGCTCCGGCCCCTTCGGAGGCTCGCAGGATAACCACTTGCATGTCCTGCTGAAGTCCTTCTTCCTGAGGCTCTTCCAAAGGATTTGCTGCTGCTGGAGGGAGGGCGGCAGGGGCAGGAGCAGGTGGAACGGCATCACGACTTGCTATGAAGGCAGCTCTGTGGCTGAGCAGGGATCACACCCCAGTGCATAGGGAAACACTGAATCCTGACGTGAGTCTGTGTTGGACCCTCTGCACATCCTCTGCACCGATCAGAGCAGATGCAACCCAGGAAGGGTGACACTGGAGCTGCACCCTTAGCAATGACCTAAACATTTGAGAGTGAGCTCATCAGCGTAACCCCATTTCACAGATGGGGAAACTGAGGCACAGGACAGAACAGGCCCTTGCTCGCCACCACCCAGCCAGGCTGAGCCCCAGAGCTCAGCTCTCACCACGGGAGTACAACAAAATCCCATCTCCTGCCCTAAGGAGGATCCAGCCCCAGCCAGTCCCTGCTGCACTTGGGAACAGCAAGGTGAGAACCGGCCACTTCAAACGAGGAGCATCTGAACAAGATACAACTTGGTGTTTGGTGCAAGGTATTTAATGTCCAGATATTTGCACCTTCATCTCTTTGAAACTGAGAGGTTGCTCCTGGCAATCTGGCATTGCTGTCTCCTTGGAAAGGCAAGCGTTGGCAGCAAGTTTTCCAACCAGCAGCCCCAGCTCCGTGCTCCAATCTCCACCCTGCCCCATTCCCGCTTCCCGAGACGCTTCCCACTTAGCTATGACCTCCTGCCCCAGAACGCGGGACCAGACAGTGCCTCCATCCTCCCTGCATCTCTCCTGGGGCACATATCACTCTCCAGCCACTCACACCAGAAACCTCCAGCAGCCCTTTCAACTCGGGCAGGTTCGCACAAGGCAGAGGAGCAGGACTCACATCCTCCATCTGGGCAGCAAAACCCTCCAGTAGATGAGCAGAAATGAGAACCCAGGGCTGCAGCCTGACTTTAAATCACTGCACGTTTGCAAAGCACACATCAATCCCTGTGGAGCTGCAGCAGCCCATCCCATGGAGCCAGGTCACTGCCAGCCCCTGCCTCCTGCCGCTGCACACAGGGAGCAGCCTGAGGTACCACAGGAGCACATAAACCTGAAGGGATGCTCTAGGAAGTCCAGCTGTGCTTACCCAGCTCACAACAGCCTGGAACTCGTAAGAGATGTCTTTCTTTTTTCATTTGCATCTGGTATGGACTAACACAGTTACACACACACATCTTCAGCACAAGAGCTGATGGGGTGGAAGTGTTTGATGGTCACTTATACTGAAATTACCTAGACCATGAGTGCAAACTGCAGTGCTCCCTTCTTCACCATCCACCACTGGCCATTCACTGCCAACTGGAAAATTCATCCCCTTCCAGGAAGTACATTTCTAACCAAATAACACCAGTGATATAAACCCAATAACAGTTAGGGAAGATAATCCATCAGCCTCCTGACCCATGAGCATATTCCTGTGCCAGCAGCAGAAGCAAACTCCTTGTCCCCCCAGTCAAGGCTTGGGAGCTCCCTCAATGGGTCCCTCATGCTTAACAGTTCCTGGTGCATCTTTCTTTGCTAAGCACTTCTAGAGCCCTTTTAGAGTCCTTTAGCCAAAAACCTCCCAAATGCAGCACATGCGTGCAGAGAAGGAGCAAACGTAGCATGGACAGTGAGCATCCAAGGAGGTAAGAGATGCAACCAAGTGGACTTGCAGACACAGGACAGCTCAGTAGTGCAAGAGGGCAGGATTACCGCACATGAGCTTTACCCCTGGCTGTGACACACAGCTTCTTGCACAGAGAAAAGCCCAAATCATCGTGCAGACCAGAAGAAACACCACTTCCCAGGCATTAAAAACCAAGTGCCCAAGCCACATGGTGGGTCTCTGCCAGCAGCACAGTGCCCAGCAGGTCCATGGATGGGGAACATAGGAGACTGGAGCCAGTTGAAACTGCAGTTAAATTTTAGGGGCAGAGACTAGAATTACCTGAGCTGGAAGCCAGCCCAGGCCCTGGGATTAGCACCTCCATCCTTGTGAGAGGAGTCAGGGGAATTTTCCATGACCTTCAGAGGAGCAGAGCAGCACCAGGGGGGAAGCAGCTGATAGCAAGGGAAGCTCGGTACACATCAAACACCCACTGCTGATGCTTGTAGCAAACAGCCTCCCTTCCTACCACTATTAAAGAGGATCAACAACAGCTTGGAACTAGATGCCAAGAGGTCACATGTATTAAGCCTTGCTCTGCAAGAGGCTCTAGGTTTTTCTGCCTGTTTCCCCATTGCTAGAGTGGAGCATCCTCCATTCTACCAGTGCTACCGCAGCCCTGCACTAACTCAGGGACCATCTGTCACACCCAAGGGACAGCTATAAATTCATAGAATGGTTTGAGCTGGAAAGGACCTTAAGAACATCCATTTCCAAACCCCTGCCATGGTTGGAACACCACCTAACAGCATCATTTTGGGAAGTGAGAAACACCACAGCTGAGGCCACCGACAGTGTTTGTGTTCCAGAGGGAGCTCCTTCACTTCTGGCTTTGGCACATCATACAGCCTCCTCCTGACATCACCGCTTTTACCTACGCAAATCTCAGTGTTAAGGGCACAATACTAGTTGCACCCAGAGTAACCCTGTGCTCCCCTCATCCAGGGCTGGGATCCCTGCCATGGGCACAGGCCAAGCAGGAGCAGGGAAAAGCCATACCTATCTGCACTGGGAGACCCAGGCTTCTCCCAAACACCTTTATATTGAGGCTTAAAGCTAAACTTGTCAAGGCACAGCCTGGGGTCCAGCAATGTTTGAGACCAAAGTGATTTAGGAAGTAAATTTCCAGATGGAGGATGACTCCAGAGCAAACAAAGTCCAGGTGCAAAATGGGGAAAGCACCATCTCCAGCTGGCACGTTACAGGGACTCAGCACATCAGCACTGGGAACACTGATCCTGGAGTGTGTTTTTGCTGAGCCAGGCCACTTCCTCAGGCTCTCTGCATGCCAGTTCTGTGCCATAGCATCTCCTTGCCTTCCACTTATTAACCCTGTGCCAATGGGATCAAGACAGAGCTTTCCCCAGGTGGGAAATCCAGGTTTCCTCACTTGTTTTACTTGGAGCTGGAAAGTACCAACACTTGGGAATTTCTCCCCACAAGAAGCTTTCCAAACGGACCACTTCAGACAGAGCAAAGTGTTTAAACAATGATGATTAATTAATAATAATTAAAAGATGCTGGTATGTGGTACTAAACCTTACAATACAACACCATGAAAGCAGAACTGCAACACTAACAACAAAGTGCAACACTCAAGAGCCCAGAGATGCACACGTGAACATACACAAAAAAACCACCACATAAACACACAAGTCAAAACAATTGGATTTGATATTTTTCCATAAAAGGCTTCCCAAGAGAGCACGGGCTGCAGGACGGAGCCCTTTTCCAAGGGGCGATGTCAGAATGGATCAGCCTGGCTCCTTGGAACTTCCAGCACAAAAGGAGACCTCCAGAGAGATATAAATAAATAAATAAATAGCCAGCTTCCCATCGGGATGCTGTGCTTAAAGCCTGAAGGTCACAGCAGGATCCCGCTGAAGCTGCTGCGGTGGCATCCGCAATCTGCATGGTTTTGTGCAAGGGAAGCGTCTGGAAGGTTGGAGTGTGATTTTCTTACGTGGTGGTTGGACACGGCTGCTCAATGGGGAAACCACCCCATGAGGTTTCCAATGCTCCCCTGGGGCAGCGATGGGAAGCTTCTCTGTCTCCCAATGGAGATGTATGGCAGCAGACTGGAGCTTGGGGGAGTTTGAGCAGGGTTCTTCATATCTCTGCAACAGATGGTGCTGCAGCAGAAAGCATGAGTCTCTCCACTTCCAGGAAGCACAAGGGATGCTCTTGCCATGCATGAAGGGAACTCGTGTTTTCTTCTGCTCAAAGATTCCCTTCTGCAGAGTCACATCATTCGATGAAAGAAACACCAGGAATAATTCACTTCCTTGAGCAACTCTTTATATTCCCACTGAAGGCACTGTTGTGCTCACGTACCCCCCAGGGGAGTCATAAGGGCTCAGGAGGGCACAGGCTGGAGGTAATCATGTTGAACTCCAAACCATGGAAAACTGGATCTCCTAGGAGATTGGTTACACAGGAGATGGGTAGAGACACTGGGACATTGTCACTACCCACAGGATGGTCCCTATCCTGCAGACTTTGCATGCACAGCCCCACTGATCACACAGGGCTTTGCAATGGGATAAGACCCTGGTACCCAGCTCCAGCAGCACAACTTTAACTGCAACCTAATCCACTTCCCTTCCATAATACCCCCAAGTAATGAGAATTTGCCAAGATTTATGGCCACAACAACCTCCTCTGCTCCCCCTCGCCAGTCTCTGCTGTTTGCCTGCGAAAGCAGTTTGGGTTACCTCCATATTCTCCAGGGGAAAAGCATAATTAGCAGCTCAGGAGTTTTAATGTCTGCATCAGGGAGGGGTCTCGCAGGGTTATTCTCAGGTTTTCTGATCACTTGTTTGCTCTGAACCCTTTGGAAATGCACCAACTCCCTTCCCCCTCCCCAGACCTAGCTGCTCTTATTATAGACTTCAAAAGGTCGGGTGAAATCCTAGCTCGGCTGCAGTGAACAGACATAGTGGTGGTGATGGTGTGGGCAGAGCATGGCCTCAGCCCCCAGACCCGTTGGAATTACCCCCTGAAGGAAGCAGGGCAGATGGCAGGACAGGCTGCATGCATAGGTGGGGATTTGCAAGGTCCAACCTCAAAGTGGGACCCGTGGTTTAAGCAGGGTGAATCTTCTGCTGCTCTGAAGAGGATCATAATCTTTGCCATAAATGGGCTCTCAGTAGCTGGAGCTTTGTGCTACTTTTCATGAGACCTGGCTCTGAATTCAACTGACAAAATCTTGGACCGCCAAGGCCATATTTTCAACTTTGCTCAGCACCAGCAGGCAGAGCCCCATTTCTCAGCACCCCAGAGCCAGGCAGAGCTATGGGGTGGATAAGGAAGGTGCTGATCCCCTCCAGCCTCCTGGGCCCCAAGGACCAGCAGTACTGAAGAGGAGGATGTGGTCTACTGACTTCTGAACCACCCTGGTATATCCCTGTGCAGACCAGAGGATCTGTCAAGAGAAGAGTCCACTACACATCTAAGTTTTGATGCTTTCTATTAGAAGTGGGATTGACATCTGCTTATACACCAACTCAGGAGCTTACCCCATCCTGAGAAATGGACATAAACCCTGGATATGAACCCCTCCATTAACAGGAAACAGAAGTGATACATGTAGACACAAAGTGCTTAAAGAATCACCAAAAATAATAACCCTTCGAGGTTTATTTAAGGAGGGGAAAGGGTCTAGACCAAGCTCTTTGCAGTTAGATAGTGCTGGGCATGCCTGGACAGTGCCATCCATTAGGTGTGCACACTGGATGGCACTCCACAAGAGGACAGCAAGCCAAGGCTGTGCCAAGGCTATGCCAAGGCTGTGCCAAGGCTGCAGGACCTCCGCCAGCAGCTCTGATGGGGTTCACCTGCTTTGGGTGTTATGTGACCCACAGCATAGCCTGGCAAGCTCAGAGTCCATACATCTCCTTGAATCCAGGGCTGGAGAGAAGTGCCAGAGACACATTCCTCCTGTTACATCCCTGCAGCACAGGGCAGTGACTCCTCTCCCACTTCACTGACGGGTGAGCAGGCACACTAAGACATCTTTACCATAATACCTCAGAGTATCAGTCCAGATCATGCACAAAGGCAGCAGCAAAGCACATGAGCACTAGAATCAGTCCCTGTCATTTTATAACAGACTCAGTGATCCCAGTCCTGATCTCATCAGCATTTTCAATGACCTCCTCCTCACCCTTGCTCTTCCCCAGCAAGGAAAGGTCCATTCAATCACCCATAAACCCACCTCATTCTCCATCCCCAGTAACTCCTTAGCCAGAAGACCCATGCTCCCCAGCCAATTGACACACTCTCCTGTCTTTGTGCCTGTCTCCACCTCTTGCTTACGGTGAATTATCCATGCTTTGGGGCCATGACCATCTTTTGTTCCCTTTTTATACAGCACCTGGCACATGAGCTCAGTATGGGAGGTATCTGATTACACACCTAATAAATAAACCTTGGTCCTCTTCAGCCTGTGGTTGTCCAAGGCTGCGATTTCCCAAGAAACTGTTGCAGCCTGTGCTTGATGCTGTTTGTAATTCAGATGTGTTTAGGAGATGAGGAGCAGGCGCTGCTAAACCAAACCTTCCTACAAGCAGATGTGCACCCAGCAGGGAGCAGAAAACCCAGACCAGCTCAATTCCATGTCCAACAGCACAATCCGTGTTCTGGGTTGGGTGCAGACAGCCAAAGCCCTGGTGTTTCTTGCAGTGGTTGCAAGGATGGCTGAAGAAAGGTGGGGGAGATCAACTCAAGGCAACGACTGCTACAGCATCTCCCTCACACAGAGGGTTTTGCAACGAGGTCTTTCCTCCCGATGGCCATCCAGTCCTGCTCCACCTTTCAGGAATGGTATGCGCTCCCCTGAAGTCTCCCTTGGCACCATCCATACACCTATGCTCCCAGCCTCACTTCTATGCTTACAAAGCACTCAGAGTGCGCTGCTGAATTAGTGACCACGAAATCCCAGGTCCTACCACCACAGCAGCCCGACTCCTCCATCCCCAGGGCTCTGATTTCACCATGATTTGATGCACAGAGGATGGGATACAGCTGCTAACAGCTGCTGTAAGCACATCCCTAAACAAACCCCTTTCTCTCCCATCCCATCTCTTCAGCAACTGAGATGTTCTCTGCTCCCTTTGACTCAGAAACACCAGTGGCTGCCTGGATTAGAAAGAAAAAGCCTGGGAGCAAAATCCCAAGAGGACAGTAATTAGGAAACAGAACTCCCCAGCTCTGGAAGCATAAGGGAGGAGCAATACTTAAACTCCCAACCTGATGGAGTAACTCTGAATCATCTTTCATCTTCCCCTGGATGGGTGTAATCTAATGACATTAGCTTGGCTTCGCTCTAGTGAAATTGGCATCGGTGCTACAGAGCCAGGGAGATTAAACTGTATGAAATAAATGTTCCTGGGGTGACTGACAGGATAATGACATTCCAACAGGCAGCTCAATCAGTGCGAGACTAACAAAGGATCAGAGGGAACCAGCCAGACTCGCAATATCGCTCGCAAATACAGATTCTGGTTTTAATCCAGACATTTCTTCTACTTGATTGGCTCAGCCCCTGCTCTTGGGAGTTTTCCTCAGGCTGTATATAGCTGTATTGGGGTGGGGGATGGCAGGTGAACTCTATTAAAACCCATGCTCACCTGCTATTGAACTCTGTTAGCTCAATAGCTTTGTTCAGGGCTGGAGCAGAGGTTTCTGTGCTGAGAAGTCAATGTGAGCATTGTGGGCTGCTCCCTCCCTCTTTTTGTCCCTGTATGAAGAGAGGACTTGCGAGCCTGAAACTGAGCAAACAGCTGTCAGCACGCAACTTCCCTTGATACCCAAATCCACACCCAGAGGTGTCACACTTACCAAATTCACTCACTCAGACTGCGTTTTCATAAACTGCCTTCTCGCCCTGGCATAGCTCAGGCTGTAAGAGCCAAGCAAGTGCTCTGCTTGATTTAACAGAGTGGTTTCGTGCCTTGTGTGGCACACCAGTAAGTGACAGGACCTCCATGTGAATGCCTTTGAGCCACTTCTCTATAGGTACTATATTGAAACAGCCACTCCTGGAGCATCATCCTGCTGCTGCAGCCGCAGCTCAGCCCCATTTATCCACCCTCACACCATATGACAAGTAGTTGTTACTGGAGCTGCTCTTTGTTTCCAGGAGGAATTGGGGTCCCTCTCATGCCACCCTGCTATAGTCCTGATGTGGCACCCCTGTGACAGTCCATGGTGACAATGGCATTGACCACTGCCCATGAAGGTTGGCTGGTTCTTCTCCATCTGCATCCCACATCACTGCAAACAGCCAGGAGCTTTGTGTTCCCTGGGACAGGGTGCTCACTGCCTGCGCCGGCTTCCTGCGAGTGCTGAAAGCAAACCCAAGTGTTTATACCTTGTAATGATGCTGTTTAGTCTGACTGCTAGGAAACAGAACTGCATGTGAAACCTAAGCCTCTGATGTCAAAGATAAGAAATCAGGTCCCCTGGCAAACATCTGGCCATTTCCCGCCACTGAACCCGCATAAAGGATTACAGTAAACCCATGGAGAGACACAGAAATGAGTATTTCTAACAGGCGGGTAACCAGTTACCAGCGGGCTGACACCACAGCACTGCCATCGTGCTGGGACTCTGTGTGTTAGTAAAGGTTACTCATACAAGAAAAGCCAGCAAGATTAGGTCTCAAAGGAACAAGTCCGTACAAAGAATTCACTGTACCTCAGCCTCCACAGCGCTAGTAAAACTAAAATAATTTCAGTTTTATCAAATACCATCAAATCAAATAACATAATTTTATCAAATAACATCAAATACCAGAACAAACTGCAGCAATTAATGGGAGAACTCATGTACCGCATGCTGAAGCATAACAATTACACAAAGAGCGCACAGGGCAGCACCTCGAATGGGTAAGAGCTGCAAGATCCAGACCAAACCCCTGGAAAACTTGAATCCCCTACACCATGCACTATGCCCTAAACGCCTGTGGCTCCTCCTCTGCCTAGGTCTGCTCTCCTCGCTCAGGCAGTTCCCAGAAGCGGCTCTATCCCACTGCCATCTGCTCCTCAAGGCTTGCAGAGCATCTTTGATAAATGAGCTTTTCCTCATCCACACCATCAATTTCAGCCGATGCCACCCCAAAGCAGCGTGTTTATTTTTCAAAGTCAAGGCTTGATTAAAGTTCTTGAGGTTTCTCAGCTCCGGTTTGAAACGTTTCCTCCCCGACGCAGGGTCAGCGTGTGGAAACGGGAGAGGCGAGCGCTAAAAATACCGCTCTGTACACAGCTTCAGCCCACACAAAAGGAAATCTTTCTCTCTTGGAGAACCCACACTGCTGCCTGCAAAATCCCGGCATGTTCCTGACACCGCCGGATACACAAGAAAGCTCATCGGTTCCACGTGTTAAGCCTTTTACATAAACACTCGGACCGTCAGTGCTCTCCTACTCCACATTCTAATACTGAGCCAAAATCATCCCTAATAGCTGGGCTTAACACAAAAGTAAATCAAGCTGCGGGAGTACCTAAATCCTCTCCTTTTTGCTTGTTCATTCAAGAAAGCCGCAAACACAGACATACTCTGGACAAGGCAGTTTTGCCCCCACCCTGACCAATCCTTTCCATCGGGATCTGCTCCTCTATTAACTTTGACACACACAGGGAAAACATCTAAACAATATGAATGAGAATCCTGCCCCTTGGCTTTAACGTTTACCATCTTGTATTAGAGGGGATACCTTCATTTGGTTTAATGAAACGCTAATTAATTGAAAGAACCCCATCTACCTCTTTGCCCATTGCTTAGGCAAGGCTGGGCTCCTGGAACTGTCTTTGGTTACTCATTATTTGGGCTGTTGGAACATTTGCATGGGGAATAGGGTTTTTCTCCACACTGAATATGGGAAAGCTGCCGCCACCGGCTGTCTCCGGGCTGGGGGCTACGGAAGGCAATGAGAAGACGCTTTGCAAGGAGAGTCAGGACGAGCCACAGGCTTTGCAAAGCCCCCTCCCTGAGGAAAGCTGGGGAGCAGCAAGACACCGGGGCCGTCTGTGCTCCTCCGGGGGGATTAGCTCTGCCTCAGCATCTCCATGCGCTCCCCAGGCTGACGGGGCACTCATTGCTCTTCCCCTTGCCCGGCTTTTCCCCCACGAAGGGAGCACCCAGGGCTGCAGGGGGGCACCTCCGAAGCTGGAGGGCTGTACAGGGGGAATGGGGCTCAGAAGGGATTAGGGGATGGGGTAAAGAGGAGCAGGGAGGAGGGTGTGTGGGCTTGAAAGTGGGGCTGGAGGATTTGGGAGCAGGACGGGAGAAGCGGTGTAGGGACGGGGGGAAAAAGCGGCTTGGGAGCGGGGATCTGGGAAGCAGAGGGTCTAGGATAAGGGAGGCTGGGGAGCCTGGGAAGTGAGGAAAGGACCGTCGGTGTGTGTGTGTGTGTCTGTGTGTGCCTGGGGAGCAGGGACGAGGCTTCGGAGAGCGTCCATGGGACTGCGGGGGGAGAAGGGTTGGGGTAGTGGGGCTGTGGGTCAGGGAACCGCGGTCCGGCAGCCGCGGATCGGCAGCGAAGGGAACCCGCGGCCAGCGGGGGGCACTGCCGGCTCGGCCATAGCCCCAGCCCGGCCCCGCCGCGGAGCCGCCGCCCGCCCCAGCCCGTCCCGTACCTGTACCACGCGAGTCCCCGCTCGTAGTTGCGGTCGAAGAAGTGGGGCTCGGCACCGACGGCGCGGACGTCGGGATGCACCCGGAGGAACTCCAGCAGCGCCCGCGTCCCCCCCTTCTTCACGCCGATGATGATGGCCTGCGGCAGCCGCTTGGAGCCCTCGCCCAGCAGCAGCGTCAAGGAGCCGGCCGTGCCCACCGCGCTGCCGCCGCCGCC
>JASSUY010036545.1:0-14084 GCA_032466535.1 Forpus xanthops
CGCGGTCACGGGGGGGGGGGGGGAGCAGGCTCTGACACGCGCTCCCCACGCGCCACTCACCCGCCACCTCCCCGAGGCTGCGCCGCGCCGCCGGCACCCAAACATCACATGACCGCGGCGAGGCCCGCCCTGACCACGTGTCCTCCGCCCCCTCCACCTCCTCTGTAGTCCCCAGCCCGCAGGTGCCGCTGCTCCAGGGCTCCATTTGGACTACAATGCCCAGCAGGCACCGCGCGGAGTCACGTGCTCAGAGCTACGCCCCCTTTTTGTCCCGGTGGCCAATCAGCGGAGGGGAGGTTTGAGGGTAGCATCGCCCATTGGGCCTTGGGCGCAGCTCTCCTCAGGGTGCTGAGGCGTGCGGGTGCAGTGGCTGTGCTGCCGTTGTCCTGCTCTCTGTTCCTGCTTCCTGCCTTCCTCTTCCTCCTTTCCCCTTTCTTCCTTCCCATCGCTTCCTACGGACCTAACCAACGCTGTGAGGGTTGCCGGTTGCTGCCTTCTTCCGTTACCCGCGCTCCCCAAGGCGGGTTTGCTCTCCATGCGCCTTGACCGCTGCCCTCTTCAGTCTCCTCCCTTCTCTCCCTGATGTACCCCACCAGCCCTAGTGCTCCTAAAGGGCTGTAGTGAGAGAACAAAGGGTAATGGGTTAAAACCTAAACCAGAGAGATGAAGGCAGGATATAAAGCGACTGGTTATAAGTTCTTCCCTGTGAGGGTGCTGAGGCGCTGGCACAGGGTGCCCAGAGAAGCTGTGGCTGCCCCATCCCTGGCAGTGCTCAAGGCCAGGTTGGACACAGGGTCTTAGAGCATCCTGCTCCAGTGGAAGGTGTTCCTGCCCATGGCAGGGGTTGGGACTGGAGGAGCTTTAAGGTCCTTTCCAAACCCCTCTATGATTCCCCTCCTATATATTGTAACTATAAACGGTTTGAGCATCTCAGCTGCCCATCCTGAATGGAGCTCCAGGATCAGAGTGTTGGTGATGCACTAACCTTTTGTTTTCACCAGCTGAGGAGAGCCCCATGAGCCAATTCACTTTCATTCATTAACAAATCACTCCCTGATACTCCTTAGATCAGCATCAACCTTTCTGAGGACAGGTTGGTGCCCTGCTTGGTAGTTGCAGCCCACTGAAACAGGAATGAAGACATAGAAATCACCAACTCATTGCTACTGAAGCTACAAATGCTGTTTAAAACACCACAAATTGCAGACTGGAAGTGGAACTTCACCAAGGAAGTGCTGTGGAAAAGTATTCTGGCGCACGAGGGGTTTGCCCCAACTCAAGCTGTACCTTGGAAGGGTTTGCTTTTTCATTTGTGAAGTGACAGCAGCTTTACTCGGTGGTTGGCTTTACAAAAGGAGTTATAAAGCAAGGATTTTCTTGATCGCGGCTTTAAACAACAATTCATTTTAACAAGGGCGCGACAAGCCAGCTGCCTTCTCAGAAATGGAGTTCTGCACCAGTAGCCTTGCTAAAAAAAAAGCTTTTAAAGGGCTGAGGGGCCACCTGAGCCTCCATAAACCTCAGGGTTTTACAGCACCAAACTGCTGCCGGAGCAGTTTCCTCGATCTTTCACTGCATTGATAATCATTTATTTCTGTGGAGTCTAAAGAGCATCCCTTAGGAAACGCACTGATGACGAAGTACAGCTGTCTGCTTGCCATCTGCAGCATCCTCTGACTACAGTTAGATGTGCAACATGCTGGCTGTGTTTTGGGGGGCTGTTAGAGGGGGAAGGAAGAACAGGTTAACCCTGCAGGAAGCATGGATTACAGTTTAAAACCACTGTGCAAAACACGCAGTGCTTTTCAGTACAGATTCAGTGTGAGCCTCATGAAGGTAAGTAAAAGCAATATATAAACATGTGCCAATATAAGACAGATAAAATATTCCAAGAGACAGCAATCATAAAAATTATACAGTGAAATAAAACTCCTGTGATTGCTTTGGTTTGCAGCCTGCATCTTGCTGGTTCTGCATTTTGTGGCTGAAGAAACACCACTTAATCAATAAGTGTTGTTATTCAGACAATAATAATACCGGGTGTTCTCTTAGGACATTTTACTTCTGAAGGATTTGGGCTTTTGTAAACCTTCATATTGTGTACGGCCAGGCTGGTGCTTGTTATTACCAGCTGCTTATTGATCTGTTACAGATTCCAAAGGAGCAAGGGAAGCTTCTTGGTGTGGAAATCAGGCCTTTTCCCTAAGCAGACAAGGAGACATCTAAAATGATAATGTCTCTGAATGGAGGAGAAATATTAACAGCTTTGTTCCATCCCATAGCAACAGACTTAATAAAATCTGAAAAATACACAGCTGTATGGAGACCACAAGTCCTAATCATGGAATCACAGAGTCAACCACATGGGAAAAGACCTTTAAGCTCATCCAGTCCAACCATTGCCCCAGCACTGCCAAGGCCACTACTAACCATGGCGCTGAGCCTCATCTTCATGGTGTGTGAACACTTGTAGGGATGGTGCCTCCAGCCCTAGCCTGGGCAGCCTGTTCCAATGCCTGAGCACCTGTTGGGGAAGGAATTGTTCCTCAGCTCCATCTAAACCTCCCCTGGTGCATCTTGAGGCTGTTTCCTCTTGTCCCATCCATCCCTTGTTTCTTGGGAGCAGAGACTGACTCCACCTCACTACAACCTCCTTTTGGGTAGTTATAGAGAGCTTTATATAAACAGTTTAATCTTCATGTTTCTGGTTGGAGGTTATCCATTTCCCAGCTGCAGCCTGGCATTTCCCAATGTGGAAGCAGGGATTTCATTCCAGGGTGAGCAGAACTCAGAGGTCAGACCTGCATCCCTGGAGGAGTGTGGTGAAGGTGGCACAGGGGGAAGTCATCAGCATGTTTCTGCTTTGGAAAAGTGATTCCTCTGTACATGAAATGGGCCTCACCAGAGGATCTATTCCCTAATTGAAATGAACTCAGCAGTAACACTTTCACCTCTTTCCTGCTGAGGGGATTATCCCATTAGGCTGTGTCATTAAGGGATTTCTTCCAGTGTTTGGAAGGAATTTCCTTTTGGCTCCCTGGTTGGTTTTGTGAATCATCTTAAATCCTAACCTTTTACTAGGTATGCTATTAAAGTATTTATAGAAAGGTTATCCTGTTGTCCTTTATGTTGATGTTTCCTAAGCTGTGTTGGTTGCCTCGAGGAGAGAAGCTGTGTGAAGACCTCAGAGCAGCTTCCAGCATCTGAAGGTGGCTACAAGGATGCTGGAGAGGGACTTTTCATCAGGGACTGTAGCAATAGAAAAGGGGGAGATAATGAGTTTCTTTGTCTGACATGGGACAAAGCAAGTCACAGCCTTTTGAAAACAATATCATGGATTTTACAGAAAGGGGTAAACTATGATAGTGAGATATCTTAGAGAATATTAACAGAACAATCTCTCTCCTATTTAATTTCACTTTAAGAAAGAATAAAGACAAATATAAATTTGTGTTACATCCTGTTGCATACTGGCATCTAACCCAGTGGGGTTTCATTCCTATTGAATACTATGTACGTGTAAGAACATATATATACACTCTCTATATGCTATTTATATGCATGCTATATAAATATATATTATAGTATACATAGAATACTATATATAAATATATATTCTATATAAAATGGATACTATATATAAAATATATACTATAATATATAGGTATACACTATGCACATATATGTGTCTATAGCATATATATACATAGTGGGTATATATATGCTATAATAGTATATAGCATAGTATATACCATTATATATTGCAGTCTATATTTCATATATACTCTGTATTTTATATATAGTATTACATATATACAATGCAATAGATATTTTATTATGTAATAGTATATTATAGTGTACTATAATAGTATACTATATATACAGTATATAGAGAGTATGCTATATATACACTGTAGAGTCTGTATATATGTGCTATAATAGTTTGCATATGCTACCACATATATATACACCCTCATGTATATATGTAGTTGTCATGGTTTAAGCCTCTCAGGCAGTTCCTTCACTCACTCCTCCCTCTTTTTTTCCCCCAGTCCTGGGGAGATGGGAAGGAGAATCCAAAGAATGCAATTCCCAGAGGTTGAGATAAGAACAGTTTAGGAACTAAGGTACAACACAAACCACTGCTACTACCACCAGTAATAATAATGACAAGAGAAATACAAGGGAAAAGAATATAATCGCTCACCACCTGATACCCAGCCCAACCAAGCAATGCACTCCCACCTTTCCAGGTCTCTGCCCTTCGTTTTTACATCCTGGCATGACGTGCTGTGATATGGAATACCTTTTTGGTCAGTTTGGGTCAGGTCTCCTGTCTCTGCTTCCTCCCAGCTTCCCCTCCTCCCTGACAGAGCATGAGACTCAGGAAGTCCATGGTCAGACCAAAACATTACCAAAGCAGTAACTGAAAACGCTACTGTTATCAGTGCTGTTCCCAGGCCAAAAGACAAAAACACACTACTGCACCAGCTACCAAGAAGGAGAAAAATGAGTGCTACTGTTGGAACAACTCCAGAGGAGAGCCACAAGGATGATCAGGGGGCTGGAGCACCTCCCCTATGAAGATAGGATGACAGAGTTGGGTCTATTCAGCATGGAGAAGAGAAGGCTGCGTGAAGACCTCATAGCAGACTTCCAGTATCTGAAGGGGGCCCATAGGGATGCTGGGGAGGGACTCTTCATGAGGGACTGTAGTGATAGGACAAGGGGTAATGGGTTCAAACTGAAACAGGGTAAGTTTAGATTGGATCTGAGGAAGAAATTCTTTATTGTAATGGTGGTGAGGCACTGGAATGGCTTGTCCAGGGAATTTGTGCATGCTCCATCTCTGGTGGTGTTCAAGGCCGGGCTGAACATAGCCTTGGGTGGCATGGTTTAATGTGAGGTGTCCTTGCCCATAGCAGGGGGTTTGGAACTAGATGATCTTAAGGTCCATTCCAACCCTAACTATTCTATGATTCTATGAATCCATGACAATAATACATAATAATGTATATGATAGTACATAAAATATAATATGTATATTATGTACTATATTGTATATATATGTGATATATATATATATATGCTAGATAACATCATCATAGCATCACAGAATGGTTTGGGATGGGAAGAACGTTAAAGCTCATCCAGTTCCAGCTGCCTGCCACAGACAGTGGCATTTTCCACTTGGGAGTTGGACTTGGAGCAACCTGCTCTAGTGGAAGGTGTCCCTGCCCATGGCAGGGAGTTGGAATTGGATGATCTTAAGGTCTTTTCCAACCCAAACTGTTCTGTGGTTCTATGATAAGGGATAGTCATATGGATTTCATAAGTTATAATTTGTTTTGCAATCTTAATATAACCTCTTACAGTATGGAAATGTCTGTTAATTTCTTCTCTGGATTGCCTGGAAGTGTTGATAGATTCAGGAAAAAAGAGATCATTAAACAGCACCACAAGAAAGCTTCAGCAACAGCTTCATTTATCCCATTAGCACACAGTTGCTGTGTCACTCCCAGTGCCCACATAAACAGGATGTAATACAGCTACAAGGGGAAAGTAAAGAGCAAGTTACCCCAGAATCAATGAGGTTTGAAAAGACCTTTAAGATCTTGAAGTCTAACATGTGATATCCTATCATTGCGGTAGCATGAAGGAGAGAGCCTGAATACTTCCTGGAGTAAGAACAAATAGGTTTCTCCAGAGTTAAAAAGAGTGAGGGAACTCTTTAATTGGACCAGTTTTCCATCTTCCCCTTTGCTTATGGAGAAGCAAAGAAAAAAAACCCAAAACCTTATTTTCATAAGTCTTTTTGTGTGTTTACTCTGATCTCAATGCCAAATTATCCACTCCCCCCAAATTATTATCTCCTTTTGATATGTTTTCCTGCTATTTTAAGTGCTTGGGCAAGGGTTATAGCTTCTCTGAACACTACTAGACAAAATACAGCTGGTTGTTAGCAGTACTTAACTTTCCAATCCTGGATTAATTGGACAATTGCACAGTTGGAAGAGTGCCTTTCCTTCTTTGATCAAAAAACGCTGTTTTCCACTCAAATGCTTTATACGCCAAACCAGTCAACTGCAAGGAGTGCAGGAAAGAAATAGAAGTTGATCTGAATACTTCACAAAACCAAGGGTGATTCTCATTTCCTATTTCCAGAGACCCATGAACTCAAGATTCCCTGAAAGCCGTACAGCTTAGAGCGCTTATTGCAGCATATCTGTGTTGTTACGTGTGAGCTATTTAAGCAAAAATATAGCAACCATAAACGGAGGCTAGAGAATGGCAGCTAATCCCCAAACAACCTTATTTCAATCTATTTAATGTCCAAGAGAGACTTGAATTCCAGGCCCTAGCAGATTCTGACATAAAAGGGATTTTTTCATCCAGTACTGCTGTGGCAGCAATACGTGTCCCAAGCTGGTGACTATGGGTACGTCACAGAGAGGAATCACGAGCCATGAAAAGCTGAGTTTCAATACTTTGCACCTGGGTTTAGCTGCAGTAGGTGCAGATTTTAGTGGCATTATGCCTGGATTTATCTTTACATCACTAGATTTGACCCTTTTCTAGAAACATATTACTGTGTCTGAATTAGGAGAATAAAAGCTTTCTAGCCAATATAGCAAACTTTGCATCCAAGGCAGTGATAAGTCAATCATCTTTATCAATAGAGTATGTCCAATACTCCTGGTAATCCTAGTGATCAGCTTTGCTTATGAAAGCCTGAGATATTCAATTGAGTTCCTTGCCTCTCTGAGCACGGATGACAAGTGGCAGTTGAAACTGATGCTGACAGAGCTAAAGGAGCACACGCTGCGTGCGACAGATGTAACACAACGGAGAGGGAGGAAGGCTAAACCAAGCTGATGGGGAGGAAAACTCAGAGGTTGGAACAAATCCCTTATTCCACTTAACTCAGTAGCAAAACACTGCTGATAACTTGCTCAGTTCACTAATGCAGTGCCTGCAGGAGGAAAACTTGGCTGATGGAGAAGAGCCATGGTGCAGGAGTGATAATAGGTATAAAGGATGCAGGGAGAGCATCACAGAGAGTGAACAGAGGGATATTTTCAGATCTCAAAGTCCTAGTCCCTACTTCTTCCCTATGACACCTAAAAACATCACAGTATCCAAAGCAGAACTGAAACCCTCTTTTTTTATGAGACACTTATGAAACAAGTGCTTGCAGCCCAGAAAGCCAATGTACTGGCTGCGTAGAGAGAAGCATGACCAGCAGGTCAAGTGAGTGTTTCTCCTCCTTTACTCTGCTCTGATTAAACCCCTCTAGAGTACTGTGTATAACTCTGTGAAATCTCAGTGCAAAGCAGACATGAACATGTTAAGAGTTGGTCTGGAGGAGGCTATGGTCAGAGGGCTGAAGCACCTCTGCTGTGAAGACAGACTGGAAGAGTTGGGGTTGTACACCACGGAGAAGGCTCCATGGAGAGCCCTTAGAGCAGCTCCAGTGCCTAAAGGGGCTACAGGAAACCTGGAGAGGGGCTTTGGACAAGGGTCTGTAGGGACAGGACAGGGGAATGGCTTTAACCTGACAGAGGGGAGATTGAGATGAGCTCTTAGGAAGAAGTTCTTCCTTGTGAGAGTGCTGAGGCGCTGGCACAGGGTGCCCAGAGCAGCTGTGGCTGCCCCATCCCTGGCAGTGTTCAAGGCCAGGCTGGACACAGGGGCTTGGAGCAAGCTGCTCTAGAGGAAGGTGTCCGTCCCCAAGGCAGGGGGTTGGAACTGGATGAGCTTTAAGGCCCCTTCCAACACAAATCATTCTATGTTTCTATAATCTTGCAAAACAAGGAACTCTGAAATATGAGTCTGTACCTAGAAAATAAGAAACCAGTCTGGATTTAAAATCATTTCTGGTTTAATTCTACAAACAGGAATCTTTGTTTCATTGCCTCCTTTTAAGGCTATATTCTCGCTACCAGAATCAAGGCTTGATTTGGTTACTGTTATTAGAGATGCAGTTGCTACCACTGATTATTCAAGCTTTCTCCTTTCTGCCTCTGGTCTCATCTAGTTAATAGGTTATATCCCAAATTGCTCATTTTGGCTGGAAAAAGATTATTGTTTTCTGCACATTTATGCTCCATCTTTCACAACAGATTCCCACTCAGTCTGCAAGTGCCACTGCACAATCATTTTAACATAATAATGCTGTGCTGAGAAATGTCATGAAAATCATCCATTTCAGAAAGAATGTATTAAAAATGGCCAAAGATGAACTCTAGGTTTTGGGGATGCACTGACAAAGCAAATGCACTTTCTCCAGTGTTTATGAAGACTTAGCTGAATTTCCATCAAGGTTTCCATCCACACTAAGACCCAGCAAGAGAATGTCCAGAGAACAACAGCAAAGATCTAAGATCTAAACAACATAATTACAACCAAAGGTGAAAGAGATGAGTTTATTGAAACTAGAAAATAGAAGGTCGGGGGAAATGGGAGTAACTTAGAATCATAGAATGGTATGAGTTGGAAAGAACCTTAAGGTCATCCAGTTCCAACTCCCTGCCATGGGCAGGGACACCTCACACTAGACTATGTCACCCAAGGCTCTGTCCAACCTGGCCTTGAACATTGCCAGGGATGGAGCATTTACCACTTCTCTGGGCAGTCTGTTCCAGTGCCTCATCACCCTTACAGTAAAGGCCTTCTTTCTTATATCCAACCTTGTATCTAACTCCTCTCATATATGAAGTCTTGCTGCAAAACGAAACAGGAAAAACTATTCTCCACGCCCACTGATAGGTCAAGAAGCCATTGGCTTAGATTGGCTTAGGTTGCTGGGAGAAGATTTAATTTAGATATGAAAAAGTACTATCCAAGATTAAGGATAGGAAAGCACTGGTACAAACTGCTTGGGAAGACTTGGACTTTCTGCTGCAGGGAGATTTCAAAACCAAATTATGTTCCAAATCATCTGTGGAAGCATTTTTAGGGATGGTTCAGATGGTTTGGGGGACGACGCAGATGACCTCCTGAAGCCTTACATATTCTGTGATTTGGCCAATATCAGGGGGAAGGGCTGATCAGGAATTCAAACCCAGTCTGGTTTTACATATCAGAGTTCTTCCAGACCCAAGTGCATTTAGACCATCTCATCCTACCACTGCTCTTAAATGAGTGCCAGAAGAGTAAGCACAGATGAGATGTTTATGACCACTCTGTCAGCCTCCAGCTATTCTCATCTCAAGGACTTCCTGACCCTGTTGTGGTCCTTGCCCATCCCTTCCTCTGCCTACTCACCCAGATTTAAGCCTGTAGAAATGTTCAATTATGTTTTTCATGTCTGCTACTTGCTGCATGAAGGACCATTGTCTCTGTTGTATTTTGGATCCTATGAACTTCATTTGAAGCCATCAGTCCTCGCATAGAAGAAACTGAGTTATTGCTCCTACCCTTTGCTTCCTGTCTTTGAAAGATTATATATATTGATTAAGAGCAGATAAGAGTGATCTTATCCCATAGAATCAACTTAGGTTGGAAAAGACCTTTAAGATCATCAAGCCCAACCTTTCTCCAGCACTGCCAAGACCACCACAACCCATGTCACTGGTTTTGAACACTTCCAGGCACAGTGACTCCACCACTTCCCTGGGCAGCCTGTTCCAGTACTACCCTTTCAGTGAATATTTCTTTCCTAATATCCAGTCTATCCGTGGCTGCTTATTTCTTTTAAACACCTTTTCTTAAAACTGTTAAAAATCCACAAACATTTTATTTAGAGCATTATTGATACCCACAAGTTAACCCATTAAAAAGCAAGAGATCTGTGAGGTGCAGAAAACCAGAACTGAAATCATTTCTCCTTCTTTCAGCAAAGTTTTAGCTGATGTTTTCACTTCAGACATCAGGTTTATAAGTTTGGGATGCTGTGGATCTCTCCTGGATCCTCTCCAATCTTCACATCCCAGGGAAGTTTTTGGGGAAGCATTGCACATTTCTGTTAGTAATTCAGATAGTTGATTTTTCATTTTCTGTGAGACTCTTGAGTGAACAGATCTGAATGAAACCATGCTGTTCTGTCTGTATTTCTTCTTTCTAAGCTGTATCTCATGTCCAACTTCAGGCAGGTTCTTTGCTGAATCCTCTTCTCAAAGTAGATCTGGGATGTTTATCACCCCTTTTTCTTCTATAGTGCAAAGAATCCACTTGGCTGCTCTGCAGTGACCTTTTCCTTTGTGACTGATTCTTGTATACAGTTGCTATCTATTGGTCTTACAGACTTCTCACCCCTGACGTGTTGAAAGAGCAATATTAGTTTGCCTTCAGTGGTTGCTCCTCAGTCTCCTTTGCTCTGCCTCGGTGTGTTCTTATGTTTAATCTGCCAGAGTTACTGATTTCATCTGCTATTTTGAGATGCAGCATTAGCTTTTTGAAGGGTGCCTTTTTATTTCTAGTAACAGCCTTTACCCTAATGTTCAAACATCCTTGCTTACTTTTTTCTCCATTGTAAAAGAGTGCTAACATCAGTGGCATGTTCCCTTCTCAACACCTTTCTGTACTGTCAACACGTGTAAGGATTTAATTCCTCTGACTTCCCTTTGAAGCTTCTTTTAAGGGCTTATTTTTACACAGTCCTGCTCCTGAGTGTGAGTAAAGCTTCGGTGCACTGCTTGGCCACTGTTGCTTCTATAGGGGTGTTGACACAAGGTAAATCATGGAATCTGCTGCAGCATATTGACTTCATAGTAAGATTTTGAACTAGGTTTTTATACCAACCCAGGGGTTACCTATCTTCTTCTGGGATCAGTAACTAGCTGCTGCTGTCAGATGTGACGTTTGCTCTGTCTCCATAGAGGTGACTGATGCCATAGAATCATAGAATGGTTTGGGTTGGAAAGGACCTTATGATCACCCATTTCCAATCCCCTGCCATGGGCAGAAATCTGTACCTCCCTGTGGTACAGATTCATAGAATAGACAGAGCAGTGAAAGCCAATGCTGGAGCACTGTGTGCAATCCTAGTGTCCTCAATATAAGGACATGGAACTGCTGGAGTGAGTCCAGAGGAAGCCATGAGGATGATCAGGGACTGAAGCACCTCCTGCGTGGGACAGGCTGAGAACATTGGGTCTGTTGAGCCTGGAGGAGAGAAGTTGTGTGGAGACCTCAGAGCAGCTTCCAATGTCTGAAGGGGGCTACAGGGATGCTGGGGAGGGACTCTTCATCAGGGACTTTAGCAATAGGACAAGGGGTGATGGGTTCAAACTGAAACGGGAAGTTTAGGTTGGATATAAGGAAGAATTTCTTTACTGTGAGGCTGCTGAGGCACTGGCACAGGTTGCCCAGAGAAGTTTTGAATGCTCGATCCCTGGCAGTATTCAAAACCAGGTTTGGCAAAGCTTTGGGTGCCATAATCTAGTGTGAGGTGTCCCTGCCCATGGCAGGGGATTGGAAGTGGATGATCCTAAGGTCCTTTCCAACCCAAACTGTTCTGTGATTCTATGTGCATCAGATGTGTCTGAAATCATCTTACACTCATACTCTGCCTCTCCACAAGTCTCCTCGGACCTGCAAGCGGTAAGGGAGCATTACAGAGAACATAACCATAGAGGTCCTTCTCTCTGGTTTGTTTTCCAGGAGGCTAAATTTTGCCTTTGCACACAGGACCTCCCTTTTCTGTGCCATTGATACCAATTTGGGCTGTGACCACAGTCTCCTCATCACTTCTAATCTTCCAACTACCTTTGCATGTTATAACAAAAAACATTATCACCTTATATATTTAATAAGTGATAACTTCTTTCTGATGGATCCTGCAATTTTGCTCTCCTCTTTCAAGTGGAGAGGGGACAGTAGAAATCAAACAAGAACCTTTCAGTGTGATTTAAACTTTCTGATGACCTGGAAAGGAGACACAGAGTGAGGGAGTTTTAAGGACATTCCACTGCAAAGACCATGAGCATATGCTGTAATTAAATGTAGCAGTTGGAATCAGCTCCTCCCCTTGGATCTGAATGGATACCAGATAGTCTGTGATCATGGAAATTCGCTTTCCTTTGCCCTTATTTATGTTACTAAATCTCTCCTAAAATTTCTCAGTGTCGTGACTGCATATAGCAATAGTGGGAGCAAGAAAGAAGGCAAGATATCACATAGACCCACACAAAACACTTTGGCTAACAAGGTGCTCATGGTGCAGATTGCCAGTGCTGATTGGATCCCTTGTCAGTTCTAGTGATGGAGATGAGATCCATGTGAAGAAACTTTAGCACTTAGGTCGTGTTTGCTGGGGAAATGGATGGTTCCTCTACAAAACTGCCTGCAGAAACATCTGTATCCATAAATGCCAGTGCTTTTGCTATTAAACACAAGATATCCAATGTTTTCTCCTATGCGTATACAGAGGGCTCAATGGGGCTGAGCAATTCCTTGCCAGCACTTGGTGAGATGAATGACATTGGCACTCTTTTGTCAAGCAACCCACTAAAGCTCATCTCAAAACCATGTTCTGGCTGTGAGTAATGGTCACCAATGACACTGTCTTGACTGTCTAGCAATGCAAAATCTGCCCTTTTTGTATTATAATAAGGATTAGCTTGCTTGCTTAGGGAAATAGGTGGCTTAGGCTCAAGTCTCTCAGGTTGGGAGGTTTCCAATCTGCCATTCCCATGTCCTAGAAAAATGTGCTAATCGTGCAGCTGGGTTAAAGCTGTTTTCTATCCTGTTAGGCAAAGCTGTGCCTTTGTGCAGAAAAGAGGCCTTCAAGCTTCATAAAGCCAATGAAGGAGCAGCCAAAAAGAAACATGACGTCGTAGCGCGTTAATGAAGGGATCCTAGGCAACCTCTTGGAAGAGAGGGTAGAAAGGGTGTAAAAATATACTGCAGAGGACCTTTACAGTGAACACAAAGCACTCATATTTGATGTGATAAAGAAGAGTGAAGTAGTGGGGGGAATTTGCCTTGAATTTCCCTAATCCTGACTTGGAAGAGCCTTCTTCTTAGAGGGTGTCCCACCAAAGAACCCTGTCTCCCTCAGGGGATGTCCTTTGTGATGTTGCTGCACCTCATCCTTGCTCTTGAATACGTTGCCTAGGGACTGTAAAATTACTTTGCCTTTCCTCTCAGAAATGAGGTTTTCCTGACAGTTGTACTGAGGATTGCTGTATGATTTTTAGGAGAGGTTTTATCACTGATTCTTTTCAGGCTGAACATCCTTTTTAATAAATGAAATCAATTCTAAATACAAATAGAGCAAGCTTCTCACTGTAAGAGCTTTGTATGGCTCATTGTGTGAGCTGGAGAGATTAGCACAGGTCTATGTGGTGCATCTAAGTGGAGGAGACACACTAACTCTGAGATTTGGCCTTGCAACCCTGCAATGTTAGACCAGGGTTTGTACTGTGATTTCTGGGCATCTTTTGTACTTTATATCCACATTTAATGAACTTCTTTAAAATGTGCTAGTTATTCAGCTATTTCCAGCTTTTGTTGATGGCAGAGCTCCAAGAGAGAGGCTTCATGCTGCAAAAAGGCAACCACAAGGTAAACTTTCCTCTGCTTCACAACTCAACAGATGCTCTGGTTTGTGGCCAGGAGGGTACTATATTATGGAGAATCCCAGTTGAGATTATGAGATTATTCTCCTGTTATGGAGAACCTTATGGAGAATCCTACTATATCATGGACAAATTCCTCCATCCTTAATTAGAATTTATCACAAGAAGTGTGAGCAGAAGGTCAAGGGAGGGGGTTCTTCCCCTTTGCTCCATTCTTGTGAGACCCCACTTAGAGCGCTACATCCAGCTCAGGCAGCAACAACACAAGAGGGATGTAGAGCTGTTGGAGCGAGTCCATAGGAGGCCACAGAGATGCTGCCAGGGCTGAAGCATCTCTGCTCTGGAGCCAGGCTGAGAGAGCTGGGCTAGGGCACCCTGAAGAAGAGAAGGCTCTTTAAGGGGAGACCTTAGAGCAGCTCCAGTGCCTAAAAAGGCTGCAGGAAAGCTGGAGAGGGGCTTTGGACAAGGGCCTGAAGAGACAGCAAAGGGGAATGGCTTTAACCTGCCAGAGAGGAGACTGAGATGAGCTCTTAGGCAGAAGCTGTTCCCTGTGAGGGTGCT
>JASSUY010036546.1:0-60624 GCA_032466535.1 Forpus xanthops
CCCTATGAAGACAGGCTGAGAAAGTTGGGGCTGTTGAGCCTGGAGAAGAGAAGGCTGTGTGGAGACCTCATAGCAGCTTCCAGTATCTGAAGGGGGGGCTATAGGGCTGCTGTGGAAGGACTCTTCATGAGGAACTGTAGTGAGAGAACAAGGTGTAACGGGTTCAAACTTAAACATGGGAAGTTTATATTGGATATGGGGAAGAAACTCTTTACTGTAAGGGTGGTGAGGCACTGGAATGGGTTGCCCAGGGAAGTTGTGAGTGCTCCATCTCTGTTGGTGTTCAAGGCCGGGTTGGACATAGCCTTGGGTGGTGTGGTTTTGTGTGAGGTGTCCCTGCCCCTGGCAGAGGGGTTGGAACTAGATGATCTTAAGGTCCTTTCCAACCCTGACTATTCTATGATTCTATGATTCTACATGTTTCTTGTTCCTTCTGCACAGTTTCTGTTAACTTTTTGGTGGTTAGTCAGCTTCTTTTCCCTAAATATTTGTATTTCTATTTATTTATACTTAGAATTATAGACTTTAATTATCATGTGTGAAATACTTGATTTAGGAAAATTCTGCAATGGCTGTTGATCAGAAAGAAAATTAACCTGATACTCAAAGGAATGTGGTTTTCTTGCAAGTGCCTTGTGGTCTGTATTAACCCTTGCTCAGAAGGGTGATGGACCCACAGATGTTCACTCCATATTCAGTGAGACTTCTTATAAATAATGAAATATCCAGAGTTATATTGGCTGTGGTAGAAGATAGTATGAGGTAAAAATCTGTTGGAGTAGAGGAAGTTACTCAGCTATTTTCTGGTAGATGAGGGTAACAATAAACAGATTTTTATGTAGTTGCCCATTACAATTACTTCCTGACATTTCTTTGAAGCATCTGTTAATGCTTAGGGTTGTTGAAGTAGGTGGACCATAGTTTTGTCCAGAATAGCAATTCCCTCTGTGGATTTCACAGAATTCTGTTCTCTGAGAAGCTTTGAGAAGACTCAACTTGAATGGTGTAGTTCCATTTGTGACTGCTCTTCCTCCTTGAGGTCAAAACAGAGTATCTTATTACTTCGAACCGGCAAACATTTTGTAATAAACTTCTTTTTATAAGAAACATTCCATATCTCACTTTGGATTACACAGAACTCTTCTGTTATGTGGAAACACTGAGCTTGAATAAAGTAATTTATCTACCTAACGAGTGCCAAACTTAATTTACCCTGATGAGTAGAAAAGTACTGGAGGGTTAAGAGGGTTTGATCTTGTATTCTATCATCTGGAGCATGAGAAAATTGAATAGAAAGATTTAAAGCAGATACAAGAATTGCTATACAGCCTTCTGTGTTAACCAGCAGGATATTTCAGATGAAATAATGATTTTTATTCTTTTCTAGGGGATCAGTAGCCTCTTCAGCTCCCTAAAAGTGGTACGTCTTCTACGACTCGGTCGAGTTGCCCGGAAATTGGACCATTATCTGGAATATGGTGCTGCTGTACTGGTGCTGTTGGTGTGTGTATTTGGACTGGTGGCACACTGGCTAGCCTGCATATGGTACAGCATCGGGGACTATGAAGTTATTGATGAAGTCACTAATACAATCAAAACAGATAGCTGGCTCTACCAGTTGGCACTGAGTATCGGGACACCATATCGATACAACAGCACTGGCTCAGGGCAATGGGATGGAGGACCTAGTAAAGATTCCTTGTACATATCCTCTCTCTACTTTACCATGACAAGCCTTACAACAATAGGATTTGGAAACATAGCACCAACCACTGATGGAGAGAAGATTTTTTCAGTGGCCATGATGATGGTTGGCTGTAAGTAGAATTTCCTTTTATTGTGTTTAAGCAAAAGGTGGTGGTATAGCACACTTGATGTAAGCTTTCGTGACATCCTAAAATATCTGAAGTACATGTAAATAATCATGAAATGAACTTGGAATTACTGAAAACAGGAAATGAAATTAAGTAGTTACTGTAGCTTTTAAATTGTTTATGAGAGCAAGTGTAGTACGTTTGTAAGTGTGCCCAATGACAATCTTACATTGGGTTTTGGGCCTCTTCTTTATCCATCAAAGATAATGTTGAAAGGTCATGGCTGGAATTTGGTTAGAAGTTACGACGTATATTCAAGTTCAGGTAGTCTGACTGAGTTTTGCTTGTAAATTTGCAAAATGTTTGAATTTGGAAATGTTTGAAGTGTTTTTAGGCAATTCTTGATGAATTTAGTGATTCCATACAGTCATTATGTACTTCATGGCACTGGTTTGACTTACAAGGCCAGATTTTATATTCTGAGTGTGGTGACCTTTGTGTCCAGCAAAGCCCAAAGTGAAGGAAGTAGTTAGGCTCTATATTGCACCTTTTCTCTGCTTCATGATATTTTGTAGCTCCGCTGAAATGGTTTAGAAATAATAGCGGTAAGACACATTTCTCATTTCATGTGCTACCAAGGTCAGATCACTGAGTAGCTCTTCAGATTAACAGAAATCTTCAAAATATAGTAAAGACTGCTGAAAATGTGCATAACATTTGGGGAATTATTTTTCTGTTAAATAAATAATTACTATTTTTCTGATGCTTTTTGTTTTCTGAGTGACATACAAGCACTAAACAATTATGTAAACAGAAAGCAACCAAAACCTTTTGAAAATAAAATCTACATAATCTCTCTGATAATTATCTTAGCTAACACTTTGAGCTCATCTCAGAGAAATACCGAACTATAAAAAGTTCTCTTGCTGAAGTCTTTCTAGAGCTTTAGAAGATTAAAGCTATTTGTTTAGTTTTTTAAATGCTTTTTAAAAAAGTGGTTGTAATTTAAAGACTGTGTTTGCAGCATGGTGCAATGAAACTTCTGCTGAACAGCATCTTTACATGAGGGCTTGAGGTGCTGCAAAATATTTTGAAGCCCATAAAAGCAAATCCCCAAGCTACAGCATTAATGAGCTATTGCAGTTAGGCCGTAGAAAACCTATAGGTGCTGATTAGCCATTTGTTGAAACTGCTTTGTGGTATTTACAGAAGGCTGGGGATTTGGAGAATAAAGTGGATATAGAACATTTTAAATATTTAGTACTTACTTCCCTTGTCTTCTGTGGGGAATTCTGTGCCCTGCAGAGGAAAGCCCCACTGAAGGAGCTAAACAGCTGTGGTAAATGACTTAGGGTAAGGTGAGAGCCCTAACTATTGTTGTTGCTATTACTATTATTACTATTGCCATAAAGACATAATGGATAATAGTAGCAAACCAAAATAGATACATGGCCTCAATAAGTGAAGAGGAAGTGGAGATTATAACCTGTCCTGTATTTGGTCTAGGTGGATTGTTCTCTTGCTTTTTCACCTCTTAAACACGTTAAAAATGAGGAATACATATAGAAGTGTTAAAGTTGACATTTACAACAACCTATGTGTGTGCCATTGGCTGATTTAAATAGTTTTCTTAGGTGTTACCTGAAATATTATTAAATGTACATATCAGATCTGTAAGTGGTATTTGTAAGCTTAGTTGTTGGGAAACTGTGAGTAGGTTTGTAGGCTTTTGGGCAAAGTCAAAAGTGGAATCTAATATTTAAGAAGCATGGCAAAATGACAACTGTGTTGCTTATTGCATAAAAATAATGCCATCAAAATAAATGTGGCTTCTCTTGTGAGTGAGGTGAAGAGCATTGTGGCATCAGCAAGGCTACAGACAGAAGAAACCTTTTTTGATCATTTGCAAGTGTAAAAATGCTCAATTATGATCAACTAGTTGAATTGATTATCTATTAAATGTCAATGAAGATCTGAAGATGTTAAATTCATGCATAACAGTACGATGAGTGCTCCTGAAATCTAAAGGAGTTGCTTGCAATATTTCTGCAAAGATATCAGACATACAGGGCTGTAAAAACATGCTTTTCAATGCCAGCTGCTGAAAACATAAAGGTGTGAACACCAAAATCAGACAGGGAGGCACAAATAACCAATGGAAAATGCAATTTCTCAGGCACAGTTGCCAGTGAGCTTGGGAAAACAATTTGGCCCCAAGAAGAGGTATAATTGAGAAATTAATATTGAGTTTTCAAACCAAGATGTTTTAGTTTTTCTTTCAAAACAGTGTTTTGATGTAAGTGGTCAGCAAAACCCTATTACAGTTTGATGAATAAAGCCTCTGGTCCCTGAACTGAGTCCTGTTGCAAGCAGAGAGAGATTGTGAAATGCCTTTAGTATCTTTCCTGAAGAAGTTTGCCAATACTGATAGTTAATATTGGCAATGCCTGTTCTAAAAGACTGTGCCAAAAAAATGTCTTAAACTTAACACTGGGATCAGAGATAGTAATTCATCAGCATCCCAGCTGCCTACTCATGCAAACTGCAGATACAAAAGAAAACCTTCATTGTGTTGTCAGCTAGCAGCAGCTTGTTCTTCAAGCCCAATTTTCCTATTCATGCTGGCAAAGTTATCAGGACCGGGGAGGAGTATTTGGAGAGATTTGCAAATCCTTCTGGTGGGCAGAATTGCAAAATGGTGTGCTTGTAAAAATAGCCAAATTAAGATCTGTAGCTGCTGATCAAGCATTGCTTGTTGCGGGGCAGTGGTGAGGGAAGCCTAGATGAATGGGGATGCTTTTCAGTTTGATTGGCAGCTTGTCACTTGGTTTTTCACTGAGGGCAGGATTGAGAGGGATATTTAGACCGAAATACATCACCTGTGTTGCAAGAAATAGCTCTCTGGATAACTTAACCTCATTTTGTGCAGCTTACTTCAGATTTCTTTTTGCCTTACTTGCTTTTTGGTGTCCAGTGCAGTTCAGCAACATTTTTTGTGTAGCTTTTTGACACGTGAAAAGCTAAAAATAGCAAACATGAAGTATCCTATGACAAGGGAGCAAAGGCTATAGCTTAAATACCTATGGTGCATTTGCTGCATAAAGTTACTGAATATGCATTGATAATCTGATTTCTATAGCTCCTTTTGTGTTGAAATAGGTCATTTTTCCCCTCTGTATGCAGAGCAGAACAAACTGGTATGTCCATCAGAGCCTTTGAACGGATAAGGAATCGTTTATCACTCAGGAAGTACCTTTCTTATAAACCTTCCATTATCTTCTGTCTGCTCACAGCCTGTAGCAAGAATCTGTCTCTGTTGCTCTATGTTGCTCTAGCTCAGTCCAAAGGCAGGCTTTAGGCTACTGCAGCCATAGATGTAGATGTAAAACTAAAAAGGAATATATTAAGAAAGAAGCCAGAAAGATACTTCTGCTTTGTCCACCATTACTACTTTGTAACTCAGCATAGACAGGACTTCATTGTTCAGAGGGCCCATAAAAGGGAAGAGGCATTTTGGAAAGGTGGCTTGCAGAATTCAAGAGACATGGGTCTTTCTGGAGAAACAAGTGTGATTGCTTAAACGACAGTAGTTGGTGTACTGTTGTGTCTCTTCTTCCCCTCTGTGATTCTGCTGCAAACAAAGTGGCCAGCTTCTCAGGGTCTTGGTTTTGGCTGGGACAGAGTTAGTTTTCTTCCTAGTAGCTAGTATAGTGCTGTGCTCTGCATTTAGAATGAAAATAATGTTGATAACACACCGATGTTTCAGTTGTCACTGTGCAGTGCTTACACTAAGTCATAGCCTTTGCAGCTTCTCGGGCCCTGCCAGCGAGTAGGTTGGGAATGCACAAGCTGTTGGGAAGAGAAATAGCCAAGACCCCAACAGGCCAAAGGAATGTTCCATACCATATGATGTCATGCTGAGCAATAAAACTGGAGGGATCTGGCTAGCAGGGTGCCGGTCTGCTTCTCAGGGACTAGTTGGGCATCAGCCAGTGAGTGGTGAGCAATTGCATTCTGCATCACTTGTTCTGTATATTCTTTTCTCATTGTTATTATTCTTTTCTCTTCCTTGTCTGTTCTATTAAACTGTCTTTATCTCAACCCATGAGTTCTACCTTTTTTGCAGTTCTCTCCCTCATCCCACCAGGAGGTGAGTGAGCAAGCAGCGGTGTGGTGTTTAGCTGTCTGCCAGGTTAAACCAAAACACCCAGCTTGTAGCTCAAAAGGTCTCTGATGCACTTTTGCGTGTTTCTTATGTCACCTGGAGCAATTGATTTGCCCCTGTCCATGCGCAGCAATGAAATTGCTCTGAATAACACAGAATAGATTGAAGAGTCAGTCTAGCCACATAAATATGGCATTTACAAGAGTTTATTTGTCCAGTTCATTGGGCCCTACCAAGTTTGTACTTCATCTAAGCAGCAACAGAAATTTAGTATGTTCAGTTAGTCACTGAAGTGCTCCAGTGCTCCCTGTTGCAAGGGAAGGTCAGAACATGATAGCAAAGACAGGAATGTCAATGTACATTTAATACTTCGCTGTTTCTGAGGATGTGAAAGTCCCACAAGAATCTCATCAATTCTCTGAAGAGCTGAGAAAGGGTGCTTTGTTGCTCTTTCTGTGGGGAAATACTTGTATCTCATCTGCATAGGTTGCTTTGGCTTCTATTTACTTCCAGACTTATGGGAAGGTGGTTGTAGAGAGATGATATTTTTCAATAACTGGTTTTAAATTATGATGAAGGTAGGCTTGTTAATTCAAATTGGGTTTGTATATGAGCAGAAGAATTTGTTGTGGTGGTTGTATAGGATACCTATTCTGGAAAACTGTTCGTTTCTGCCAACTATTGGAGAATTTCTAGGCAGCATTTTCAAAAACTCGGTTTCTAATTTCATGGTCTAAAATGCTGACTTCTTGTTTTCATCTTCAAAATACCCATGTTGACAATTTGCAGGCTGGAAAAGAAAAGAGACATCAGTGCCAACACTTTGACCTCATGTTATTATTCAGGGAAGAGCTGATGAAGGATGGGATGGGTGGGTTCCTCTTGATAGACTGCTCTGCTTTTCATCTTACTACACAGAACAGGGCACCTTCTTTCTTATTGAGATTAGGTGAGACACTGTCATCTGAGCCACCTCTGGTTCTAAAATCTCCCTTTCGAGCAAGTGATGCTGAAAGGCTGCTGGTTGCTCATTTTATCTCCCCTTGCTGCTGCTCAGCTTTTGCTTTGGAGTTGTAACATGGACTGCCACAGACTGCCAATCATTTCTTCATTAATCTGCCAAAACCTGCCATTATTCAAGTGAGTTCTTTCATTGTTCAAGTAACATTCATAAGTTCCCTGTCAATATATGGTAGTTAGCCACTTGAGTGCTGTTTGCATGAATCATGCAGGTTTATCTAGTAAATTTGTTAAGCAGCGGCTAAGCCCACACACTGATAAAACAGTGTATAATTGTAGGAGAATGTTTGTCAGCAGATTTCCAAGCAATCCCAAGAGTCCATAGGATTTAATTTTTGATCCCGTGGAAAATGTATGTGTGAGATAGCACCTTCTAGCAAAAGTAGTTAACATAGATTAAGTCATAATTTTCTACAGCAACAGAAAGTAACGTGAGAAAGTAATGTGTAGGAATTCATAGGCTTGAGTGTTTAGCTGTGGTCGAGATCCAACTCTGCACTAAGGGAGTCCTAAAAGAGTCAGTCCTGTGCAAGGTCATTTTCTTTTCCTGCAGAGATGTGGGTTATGGGAGAGATATGGCTCTGCACCGCCTGTCTAGAAGATGCAGATGGGTTTGACCTCTTCAGCAGTAAAGGACTTATACCAGTTTTTTTATGCTGTTCCTCATAGTTTCTTACAATGTGAGCCAATGGATGGAAACAAGTCTCTGATCCAGAACATGGCCCCGGTAGCAAGATTTTCATTGCTTCAGGTACAGATGTAACCCCAAACTGCATTAGGCAGATGGAGCATAGGATGCTTCCACAGCAGTTGGTGTAAAGTGGCTGAAGAGGTGGGTGACAGCCTGCACACCTTGGAGGGATCACTTGCAGATTATTACCAGGTTGGACCTAGTTTTGAATGTCCTACAGAATTTGGCCCAGTGAAGGAGGGATGAAGCAGCTTCTCACTTCATGATCTTCTACATTGTGCAGTGTGAAACTGCAACATAGTTTAGCAAAACTGCCCTGGTAAGTCCTACTGAGAGGAGGGTGAAGGCACAAGGATGCTTCCAAACTATGAGCTCTTCTGCGTACAGCTGATTCCCTCCCACTTCTCTGCACAAGCATGCATTTCCCTGGAAAGGCTGAAACTCAGCTGTTCATCAATAACTACATCTCAAAGGCAGAGAGCTTTATTTAGAGATTGTGGAGATTATCTAGAGGAGATTGTTAGTTTCCAATTGGTCTTCTAAGAGATGTAGGGCTAATGGAGGAGGAGGTGTTGATGTGAGGACAGCCTTGCAGTAATGAACTTCTTGACTCACAGTGATTTTAAACATTGAGACAAGGTGCCAAACATTTTCCCCAGAGGGCTGATTTCAGTGTATTTCTAGCTGTTTTGTGCTGGGCCTGCTGGCATTTGGTCTCATAGCCAATATCCCGCTGGATGAAATAACAGGAGTAAAGCTGTGTATCACTGTCTTTGAAGTGAGTATATCTTGATATTTCAGAGCTTGAAGAAAGGTTCTTATGCAGTGGCAAGATACATAGATTAGGGGTAAAGATTGCTGTGTGACTAAGTCTGTGATAACAGTTGTAAGTGAAACTGGGGAAAAATTTATTAGTTTAATACTTCAGAAGAGGCTATGAGAAAGGTGATGAATTCTTTAATATCCACATCAAGAGAGAGTGAAACTATTCATTCACATTTACCCATCAGTGCAGACAGAAGGAAGTGACACAGGAAGTTGCATGAAGTTGCCTTGCAAGTTGAAATTTCCCCTTCTGAGTACCATTGAAAAGTATTTTGACACTACTGGACTGCTAAACCATAGTCCAAGTGCTATCAATTATGAAAAGCAACAATATAATTATTTTTCTATGATATCTTTTGATTATTAGCACACTTCCTTACGTTTCATAGCTGGAGCAGATGAAAAGTTTCTTGGCAAAGTATTGGCCTCAGTGCAGCATCTGAGTTTAGCAATCTTAATATTCTCTGAAGAGCTGCATGGAAAAGGCTTAGACTATAAATGTAGCAGTAACCTATAGTAAAAAACAAGTTACTCTTAGGGAATAAAAGATTTAGTATCATCTGCTTTTTCATGAAGCTTCTGTCTAAGAGTGAGATTGAGGTGGCTGAAACAAGGGTAATTAGCAGAAGCACCAGGGGGGCATATGCTCTTTGTTTCGCATTAACAGTGACATGGCAGTTTTAGATATTCAGGCTCTAGTTTATAGAAAAACCATGTGTCTTTACATAATGAGCTTTAAAATGGTAAAATAGCCTCCTTGGGAAGCTTTATGTTTTCTTTTTTTGTCTTTTGCAAAGTTACAGCCAGTGTGGATTTATATAAGCTTTACTTTTATTATCATTGGCTTGATATGTTTAAATTAATTTATGGTATCAAGAGAGATGGGGCAGTGAGTGGGAGAGGTAAGAACAAAGAAAGAAATGTTATTGCATGCTGTTGAGCTATGTTATTTGAAATAACTGAAAATTGCTATTAAATAAATGAAGCATAAATGTGGAAAATCAACCTTTACACAGTGCTCTTGCTCACAAATGGTGCAAGCAACCACATGAGATGGTCCCAGCGGGATTATCAGGTTGTCCTAGATTATTCATAACATCTGTATCTGTCAGGAAGCAAAAAGTTTTAATTAATCCAACTAGGTCAGCAGATATATCTGGCTAGCTCATGACACAGCACAGCTTTATAGCATATTGTGCTACAGGGATAAACAAATCTTAGACAAAAGATAACCCCCAAGATATTATACCACTTTCGTGGCAGGGGCTAGGAATATAGTTCATGTTTTTCTCTTCTGACATTTCAGAAAGCCAAGTGAGTGATCTAGGCCTGTTTCTGCTCAGAGATCCTAGTAAATCTTCAGGGCTTAATTTTGTATACTCATGAGAAAAATACCTGTGTGTGGTTGGTATTCAAATGGGAGAATTACCCAAGTAAGTCAGACCAGTTTCCCAGGGAGCTCCTGCATGATTACAGTGGAGCTGTGCTCATCTGTGACCACTGCTTTCAGTGGGTAAAACAGGTACTTTCTGTTAAATCTGTTTAATATTGGCCAAGCCTTACTTGCATAGAAGTGCTATGGAAAGTTGTTAGGATGGGCAGTGGAGTGAAAGGACAAGTTGTTTTAGGGAGTGTCCCACTGTAGAAAATTGAATTATAGTAGGCCTTAAAATATTATTTTTTCCAGGTCATTGAAGAAATCTTCTTGCCTAAATTTTATTGCATTGAATTTCAGAACTGAAAAACTATGAGGGTTTTTTGTGGGCTTTTTTTTTTTGTTTGTTTGTTCGTTTTTTGGTTGTTTTTTTTTTTTTTTTTTTTTTTTAATTGTTTTTGTAATAGAAATAAAAAGCTGGAGTCTCTGGGAGGTTTCATTGTTGCACTACTGCCCATGGTACTGTAACACATTTGGTGCTACTTGTGAGATACCAGGTAATTGGATAAAGGATGACAGATACTAGTTCTTGGTTTGCCATTGCTTCATTTTTGTAGATCTGAAGTAGTACAAGGTTCATGTTCATCTTAAAAATGCTGAGAACACTGAAGACTGAGCTTGCACATCTCTTTTCTTCATTCATCTTTCCTGGAGCTTTTTCTGCAAGAACCTTAATAGATATCCGATTTTTTTTCTGCTGATGAAAGAGTACCCTATGTTTGAGTATGAGTGCAGATGCCTCCTTAAAGAGCTTTACCCATTTCCCTTCAGTTTGGAGGAAGGACAAGATAGCATCCAAAATGGCATCACTCCCTGGGTATCTGCTGTGCATCCCAGCCAGTCAAATGAAAAATAAAACACAACAAATCCAGTCGTGCTTCAGTATAAATATTTTAGTCATGAATGATTAAAACTATTTTTTTGTCCACTGGCTAGCAGCCAGGGTGGATTTGTCAGGATGAGTTCATGGCAAATTAATCTGATTTCTTTCTTTGACAAAATAACTGCCTAGTGAACAAGGGGAATTTAGTAGAAATGATATAATTGAACATACTAAAAGTCTGACACTTTTCTACATAGTGGTCTCATAGAAAACAAGTTAAAGATGATCTCAACACAGTCATAATAAAGTTGGTGATAACTGATATAAAACAAATCTCTCGAAAAGTAATCTATGGTGTCAATGTCCAATGTGGAGGGAGTTGCCAGGGAAGTCTTTTTGCCATGTATGATTTTATTCAACACTTTCATTCGTAGAACTGAGTGACAGAATAAAGAGAGAACATCAAAAGAGTTACAGGAAGGGTTGCAAGTGATTTAGTGGGCAGCATCAGAATCCATACTGATTCAGATAAATTGGAAAGGTGGCCTGAAACCAGCAAGGTGAATGGCAATAAAGACAAGTGCAATGTAGCAGGTATAAGGAGGGCAAATCAAATGTAGAAGTGCAGTGTACGGAATAACTGGCTAGCTGCTGTGAGGCTGGAGAGGAACTTGGAAAAGAGCCTGGGAAAGTGGTAGGCAGCTGCAGACTGAATATAACAAAACACTAGACTAAAATCTATAAATTCACTCTGGAAAGTATCAGGAGCAGTATCATAGGCAGTCCAAAGAAAGCATTTATTCTGCTTGGATAAGTGTTGGTGGGGCATCTTTTTGGATATTTTATAGAGGGATTTAAGAAAGCTGTAGACTAGCTGTAGAGAGAGATCAATCAAATTCTGTTACAAGATCTCAGGGAAATATTTGAAGGAACTGATTTTAGTTTAAGCTGATGGAAGCTGAAGGGGAACATGAAGATTGACATGGAAAGAGTGTGTTTGAATGAGGAAAAACATTGGTCCTCTAAGTTTTCTGAAGGGCTGTCAGGTAAGTTAGGAGGAGATGAAAGACTAATGTTAGAAACATGGGTTTCCACAAAACTTTTCTCTGTGGTATGATTCAAACTATGGGCAAAGCTACCAACAGATTTGGTAGACTCCATTTCATCAATGAGTATCTGTCAGGCTTGCTCCAGTTATCCTTGCTGCTGCTTCAGTATGGCTGAGCATACTGGACCAGGCAATACCTTGAGGTCCCTCCCAGCCTTACATCTCTCCCTGATTGCAGACAAAATAATGTACAGCTGAAAACCTCTGTTACATGCTAAGCAATGTAAAGCTAGCAAAGCTCACTTTCTCTAGATGGTTGATCATCTTTTAATATTTACTGATGTTTAATGGTCCACGATGTGGCTGCTACGTGTTTGCATTGCATATTCATCCTGTATCACCTCCCTGTTTGAACTGTAAAATGTGCATTCACATGCTGGTGTACACTCATCATGGGGAATTTCTGGTCCTTGTGGAAATGATGTTGTCATCCAAATTGTGCAAGTCATTGAGAAATGAACGGGGGTGTCCAACACTGAGACAAAGCTTCAGTGGGATTTTTTTCTCAAGTACAAAGGTTGCATGGTAGCATTCGTATTCTTTAACAGATTTGGAAGGCATTGTTTGGAGCTGACAAATCTTGATCCAGTTATTTTTGGAAGAAAAACTTGTTCTCACTGTGGGTCTGAATCAACTCCATCTGCAGGAAACAAGGGAAGTGATTTCAGAAGAGGAGTTTAACTTTTTTTGGTTTAAAAGTTTTCCTTGCTGAAATGCAGCTCTCAGCCAAATACTTTTCCTTCAGTGTTTTCATCAGGACTTTTTAATTAAGAAAAAATATACACTAAAGAAAGATTAAATATCAATTTTATTTTTGAAATTTTATTTTCCTCTCTTTTTTTCCTGAGTTTATTAATTTTTTTTTTTTAAATTGCAAATCTTTTGGTGTTACCCACTGGAAAAATAGTGAAATTATGAAAGTAGAATCTTTTTTAAAGAATGAGAAAAAAGAGAAAGAGATTTGGGAGCAGTTTTCCCATTTTCAACAATTTTTCTCTTTTTCCAGGGGAAACTAAGCAAGCAGGTAAGAGAATGAAGACCAGCAGATAAAAATGTTGACAGATTAATAAGTTTTTATCTTATTTTGTCTACAACATGAGGGAATTTCTAACAGAGTAGAACATTTAATTTCTTCTAAAGTATGTCATGAAAATTAAAGCATATTTCAAAGCTCTATTATGAAGTGTAATCAGAATTGAAATGGGATAAAGTTGATGAAAAAGGGGTTATAAATCTCTGTCATTTCTATATGGTGATGTAACAATTAGAGGTGGCTTGGGTGTGGAATTGCTCTGCAGGTAAAAGTCCATCTCTATGGAAATGGCATGGTGTCAGCTTTTTCTCAGTGGAACATGGTTAGTTTTGAGGTAAAAGCTCCTTCAACTGAGACATTTCCTGAAGGTGGAACACTGGTTGCAGTGATATCCATGTCCTTTCAAAGTTTTTATTTGTGCCTGCACGTGCTGTAGTAATGGCAGCAGCTTGGGAAAAATTATAATTCTAAAAATGTATTGGCAAGGTTAAGCAGCTGAAATCATCATCAATTGTCCTACAGGCAAACCTTACCTGCCTTTGTATGGGGTGCCACATCCAAAATCTCATCTCTCTTGCCTCATATGTGACTGACCGACATTAGATTAAGGTCTAGGATGGCAGGAAAAGGTGTGATAAATTCTTAGCTATTTTTTAATAACATTTAATCGGGTCCTTCAGTCCTTCCTGATCCTAAGACCTTAAAGATGTGGTGGTTTTTAAGTCCTCCAATAGTCCTACTGACCTCATTGTTGCTTAATGAGAGCTTACCTTCTAAATGTTTTTCTGGCCACAAGTCATAATGAAACAAACATTTCTGATGTTTAAGGTTTATGGGTGGATCTTCCAAATATAGTCGAGAGAATTAGGAGGGTAAATCCTGTTTGATGGTCACTAGGACTCATGCCTAAAATTCATGTAGGTATACTGTAAAACTTAACAATCCATTTCAGTGAGGTCCCATGTATGGAAATTGGCTTTTATTTCAATTTTTCCCATGATAGATTTGTGTGATCACCTTCTTAGTAAAGACATAGGAGCAAACTCCCATTCCTTTATATTGTGAAAGAAGTAGCTTCATTTGCCATTATTCTCCTAGAGCAAAAACATTCCAAAGCATAGAATCTGATGGATGCTTCCACTCCATTATTTTGAACAGGAAATGACCTGCCTCATTAATGCAGGTTTTTCCTGCTGAAATTGGTAGTCCAACTATGTAAAGGAAATGTAACTTTCCAGTTAGTCAAACACAGCCTTTCTACATTAGCACTTAAAAAAAAACAAAACAAAACAAAAAAAAAAAAAACCACCTGAAAAAAAAGTAAGGCAAAAAGTTCAGAAAAAAAGCTGCTGGCTGAAATAATAAAATGGGGATGAAAATTGGTCATGCAAGATGGAGCTTGTAATCACATCTCCTTATCTGAAGAGGAATGAGGCGAGGGAAGAGAAAAGGGGAAACAACTGTGAGAAGCCTACACCCCCTGTGGCATGATCACAACCCTTGGAAGTGTGTGGCCAACCTTCCCTTTCCCAATGCACAAGGTGATTTTAGAAGAGAGGTTGGTATAGTGACGTGCAAGACTTGTGTGCATGTGCTTGTGTACGAATGACAGTGTGTTGAGCTCTGTTACGTATGTTTCAGTTTCAGCAGAGGCTTGAAGGCTGGTCCTGCTGAGAAGCAAAATACAAGTGAGACTGCTGGTATCTCATGGGACCTTATGGGAGATGTTATGGCTGGTCTCTTTTTTTATTCTTTAGGCAGGGACTCATAGTTGCACCCTTTTGGGAAGTTAATGGTTAGCACTGGCTGTGAAATGGGATTTCAAATAGCAGAATAAGAGATGTTTATCTGAAACATTAATTTTAATTTCAAAAAGATGAATCTTCATTGCCTGAACTTCCTTACTATTTCTCAGGGATCATAACAGATGCACATCATTTTTTGTTGCATTGATGGGCTTTGGAGCAGGAGTATAATTTTGGGATGTTTGTGACTTTGTAGATCCTACAGCCTGCTTTGGCAATTTTTTGTATTCCAAGCTTCAGAGTACGACCTAGCACTGCAGTTATTTTACATATTCTACCAACTGCTAAAGGAGCAATCCAGGAATGTGCAAGCTTGAATCAACTTTCTGTGTAACCTGTTAAAAAAACTCCAAACAAACCAACCCAGGAAGGTCAGAAAATATTAATGAATTAAATCCTAAAGTGCTTCGCTAAATGGAAGATTAGTGACAAATATTGAGGCCCTCCCAAGTAAACTATTCTAGCTATCTTTAGAACAAGTGAGATTAAAACTCCCCTGCATTACAGACACAATAGTGAGAAAATTATCCATATGGTTTAAACATGGGTGTGGTTTTGTTTAAATGCTTCTATAATCAACACAAGCCATTAAATACTTCTAAATGCTCACTATATTATAAGGGGTGATTAGAGACTTTGGAAGGAGTTTAATGGAAACTGCATCAGTATTGAACACCCACATGAATGCACAGAAGAGGAGGGAAAGAAAGCCGAGCTGAGCAGATATGAGCTACCCTAATTACTCAAATTGTTGTTGGTTTTACAGTCTATTATTGATATATAAACATGCTGCTGAAGAATTAGTAATCTAAAACATTGCAGTTCATTAGAGTTTTTAATGATGCTCTAATAGCCATGCTCCATCTGGATGATAATAATAAGTAATGGACTGTCGAGAAGTTACGCATCCTCACCTTATAATCCATTTTCAGTCAGCTGAGAAAGCAACAAAGAGGATGTTTGCTGAAATATATCACTTAGTGTTTATAAATCAAAGGGAACAGAGTCCTCTGTTCTTTATCATTGCACCAGATATTTATTCCTTTCTTCTTTGCATGCTGTGCAAATATTTCTAACCAAACTTATACTTTGGATAAAGGCATGTCATCATGTCGATATCACACAGATATTGGTGCAGTGGCATAACATTTTTAATGTGGTTTATGTTGCTACAATACGAATGTTGGAATGAATAAGACTTTCTCATAGTTTATTGTCTTTCAGGCTATAGTTGTAGCAACAAAGTACCTTTACATATAATGGCAGGTTGCTAACTAATGTGTTTTCATGTGTACATGAAAGAGTAGTAGTCAGTTATGGTCTCTTAATCAGTAGCATTTAACAGAGAGAGGAACAAGAGCTTTTAGGTAGAGATGTCTAAAGGTTAAGGCGCGTATCTAGTTTCATTTCCACATCTGGCATTTGGTAGAATCATAAACTTTCACATTTGATGAATTTTGTGGTTCTTTCTTCCTCTCCAAACCCATGCATGATTTACTGATTTAAGTGTTCAATTTTTAGCAGAAGGAACTCCCCATGTTCTTGTACAGTGCTTTCCAAACCACAGTCCAAGTTAGAGGGAGCCAAGAAAAACAGATGAAAACGTTCCAGGAATCACAAAAAAGGGAGTCTGACTGTAGTGGATTAATCTGAATTTGTGTAGTTGACTCCACATACCTGGTTCAGACCTTGGATTAAATTCAAGGGGTGCAGGAGATATTTAATTTTTACTAATATCCAATAATTTGCTTGGAAAAGTGTCATAATAGAAGATAAAGTTAATTTTTGACAAATCCATTTATTATGTTTTGATCCTATTACTTTATTTTAGAACCCCGTATAAAACAACAGACTTTACTGAATTCTGTTTAGGTGATTTGGATATCTAATGTATCAGATTGAGATGTTTTGACAATTATCCCGTTGTTATCCTCAGGGAGTCTAGCCTCATATGCTGTTTTTTTTCTTGAAATGGTTTCTGTGAAGAAGTTTTTTTTCCCCCTAATCTGTCCCTCCAAAATTGCTGACATGGCATAACTGTTCATCCAGCGTGCAGCTAGGTAGTTACGCCCAGCTGTATTTGGAATAAGGCCATCTGTGTTGTCCCAGGGTAAATCCTGACATAGTTTTTCTGCTTATTTCTGTCCAACCAGAATGCTACCCTTGTTGTTTTGACAACAGGTGGAGGTTTGTAGGATCCACAGCCTCAACTATGCAAAGATATTTTTTGCTGTTACTAGTTTCAGCTCACTTTCTGTGACAAGATAAAATGTGGAGTGTGTTAACCTGGGGGGCTGATTTACATGGCATCTTCTTATTAAACCAGGGAGAATCTTCAGCTCCTATCTTTCTTACATTGCTTTTCCTTTCTTTTTTCCTTTTTTTAAATGAAAACAAGCTGGCTTTAGTCAGAGTATACTTACAGTGTTGAGATGTGAAAGTGAGTACCTATCAATGCAGTGTGGTATCTTGTAGCTGTTAGTGGCATATATTTGTATAAGCAGAAAGTGAATCCTGTGTTGTGCAGCATAGTAGAATATGGAATTGTAAAAAAGATTTGTTTGGGTTTTTTTCTTGTTTTGTTATGAAATTATCGATGTCATCCCATAACATTACAGAAATAGCATGTGAAATAATTGCTCCTAATTAAACCTTCCTAATTTCAAACCATTTCTGTAATCTAATTAGGCTAAATATGTAGCTGAGTGTTGTATGAGGTAGTTAATGAAACCATTTGCAAGCATGGATCATGGTGAAATTAGAAAAGGTTGTAATTAGTTATGTTCAGGATTTTTCCTTCCTCTTTTCCAATCTTCAGTATATAAATGAACTGGGACATGAGGGCTGGTGGTGAAGTTTGCTCTTTGTGCTACTAGATGAGAGATTTTCTACTGTCATCTGAAGCATTTATCACAGCAATGGCAATAAGTATTTTTTTGGGAGGCTAGTGCTCTGTGTTCTTTATGCAGGATAAATAAGTTGTTTTTCTTTTTTTTTCCACTGGAATTATGTTGTCAAAGTCTTTAAATACACAATATTTGAGACATTGAAAATGTATTTAAAAAGCACTGTGGGCCTTTTTCATAGCAGTCATTTTGTTTGTTTCAGCTTTAATCTTGCCTGTTCTTCACCTGAAGATTTGATGCACACTTTTCCTACAAAAACACAAACGTTCACCTTTTCATTATTAGTACATACACTGCACTTCATAGAGAGCGCAGCAAGCTTACTTCAAAAAGCAAAGTGTCCCACTTGGCAAATCTGTAAGGATCAGGAATTATAAGTCCAAATAGCTGTGCTAACTTCTCTGTGGAGGAGAATTCAGCTTGAGTCTTACTTCCAGTGGCTGCATGTGCAGGGCTCGTTTCTGTATTATTTGTGTGGATCCTGGAGATTTCAGCTCTGCAAAGGATGAACATGGGCAGAGATGATCCAAAGGAAAGAATGTCAGGCAAGTGTTGTTTCTGTCATCCAGACCTTATGGGGGAAAATGGCATACATTTTGGAGTGTCAGTTGTAACCCCTATTCATATTAAAACACAGGGTGAAACTGGAATGGTTCTGTGCAAGGGGCTTGTTTGCCGTGGAAATGTCTTCATGGAAAGAGCAGGATACTCTTTTGTTTTAGATCATGGAAAATCTCTGTAAGTGAAGGGACCTATGTAGTCAGATTGAAATGCTGTATCTAGAGCTTTTATTCTGTCTGTTCCTTTATTGGCCTGAAAAAAATGGCAGTGGAGAAAAAAGAAAGAGGAACAGAATCCTATGCTTTGGGGCATGCAGAAGGGAAATTTCAATGCACTTTCTCCTAATTTTTGATACGTTTCTTCCTTGACTTCGTGATTCCAATTCCATTACAAATTTTATTCTGTGACCTGGTGTTTTAATACCTTTGCTAATTCCACTCTGGGTTGACTAGGGTTTTGTGCAAGCACATCTTTGAATCTGGCACTGTGACACCTTAGCTTGTTTCTGGTTAAAGACTGAAATGGTGGGAATAGAATTAGAAGAGGCTTTTATGTACATACCTAAATATATTCCAAGAGACATCCAACTGTTTCTGGTCTCAGATGTTCTTGTGTGATATTTAGAGCAGGAAATGTAGGCAAACAGTTGCAAGTTACTTTAACAAGGGTATCATTGTCATAGATGCACATTAAACTACTCTTAAGATGGGTCTTATGAACTTGATTATTGTATTATTGAAATGATGTCCTCTGGGAGGATTTGAGTTAGGAAGATTTGCAAATGAATTGAATGATCATGCTTAGAAAGTGAGAGGAAGGTTTGGGTTTCAGTGTGCTGTGCCTGTATTTAAAACCAGTGATGAATATAGATTTAGTGTCCAGTACATAGCAAAGGCCAAGAATAGAGAGATGAAAGACTGCATCCTGTAATTTTTCTACTTTCAAGCTACTCAGTTTCCCACAGTGCATCATTTTTTAAACTGAGACATTAATCTACAACATTTTAGCCTCTTCTCTGAAGGGATATTTTTTTTTTCCTTTTTGCCCACAATATAAAACCATCTGCTGTTTACATTATGTTACTTCGAGTGTCCAATCCCTTTCTTTATGCTTTTTTCCTTCTGTCTGTCACACAACAAAAATAACCATCTTATTTGGAACTTCTTTTAGGAAATTGTTTGTTTTCACCTGTGGTGAGCCCTTTTGTGTGCAGCCACAGTATAAGGCATGTAGGTACTATCATGTTCTTGTGTACTTGATATTAAGACTTGATTTATCGAGGGCAGAGTGGAGTGCAGTCAGCTGGGAGTGGTACCAAGCACCCACAATAGCAGTCTTGCAGGGATGTGCTGTTGTGCATCTGTGGTTTAGAAATGGTTTTCAGTACTCAGGCATTGTAGTACCTTGTTTTCTGGACCCTTTAGCAATATTGTTTGTGTTTCACCTTCTGGATAAGATGTGGAGGGAAAAGACTACTCTGAGTAAATGCAGGATTTGATACTCAATTACTGCTTACAAACAGGAAGGAGGGCATTTTTCAAGTGCTGATTTCTTTTTTACTCTCTACTGGGAAATACATAGATTATTGCTTTGCAGCTTTTCTGTTTGCTTATCCTGGCTTTTAATCAGGTATACCACTACGTGGTAAAAATATTGACAAAGCATTCATCAGGAGTACCACTGTTCCTGAATATCTTCTCCTTCCTTTCCATCGCAGTGACTTAGTTCCCTAGAAGCTAACTCACCTGACCCGGGTATAAATTCATCAGGGAAATTGTCATTACCTTTATTATTTAAAGAACACTGTTTAATTAAAAAGAAGAATTTCTGCTATGCCTCTGCCTCTCCTTTTTCAAATTTCCTCCCCTTTATTTAAAAATTCAGTGTCAATTCTGTATCCACTCAACAGCTTCAACAATTTAAATAGCAAATATGTGACAGTACATTGACTTTCAAACATGGAACTGCTGTAACGCAAAAAAACTTGGAAAAGCTAGCCAAAACCAGGCATGTCAGTGCTCCCTACATTTTTGTGTCAGTCTTAGCTGTGTTTAATTTGTTAAATGCAAAAGCAACCATGGTATCAAAGATAACAGAAGTCTAGACCTGATGTCAGAGGTTTTGTCTTCTGGTAATACTGTCCATGTGTTTCAGATGGTACTTCAAGTGCTGTGAGCTCCAGAATGAAGCCTCATGCTCATTTATGCTCAGCTGGGCCATGCCCAAGGCTTGGCAAACTTATACGATGTGGGTGCTCGATTTGTTTAGCAGTTTTGAAATTGGAGTTTTATTTGAAGACAGAAAATAAATACTCATTTTTCTGTTACAAGTGTGAGTAAACATGGATAGCTGAACTGGATACACAGGGTCTTCTCCAAGCACTTGCTCTGAATGGTGAATACCAGAGGTTACAAAAATGCCTATATGAAAATGTACTGTACCAGCTACCAGGAAGAAAATTATCCCAGACAAAACCAGTACTGTGCTCTACCACCACAAACCTTCAAAGCCGTGGCTGAAGCTACAAAACAGACTTTCATATAAATTCTAGGTACCTTTTACCTGCTTTCAGGATGGGAGAGTTGGATAGGGATATGGAAATGGACAAATGAGTTGGCTGTTGTCTAGCGAGTTTCTTGTTGAACACAGTAGGGGTAGAAATGTTGGAAATCCCATGAACAGAAACTTATAGGGCAGGGTGGCTACTAGTATCTGCTGTCCATCTGAGACCCAAAACCACAAATGCTGCCTGAGTCAGAAGTTATCCTTTAAAAGGAATCAAAAGAGGTCATCATGGCAGAGTCACTGCCCTCACCTGAATATTTGAGGAGAAGGTGGTCATCAGAATGTTTCCCTAAGACCTGGACAACTGTCCTTGGTCTTGGATATGAATTCCACTTCTTTCACCTTCTAGAGGTCCCAGGTTACTTTTCTGACATACCCACTTATTGTACCTTGCCCTGGGCTCTTGCCTGTTTCTCTCCCAGATGAATTAATTCATCTCCTGTGACCAAACGTGGCTGTTCTTGTCTCTTTCTCATATCCTCCTTGTTTCAGTAACTCCACTGTTTTCAGATGCCTCTGCCTGATCCATCCTTGACAAAGCTATTTGTTTCTGTAGAAAGTCAGCATTGAAGGTGACTTGGAACATTTAGATTAAAAAGAGAAGCAGCATTCTGAGTAATTCCAGGGGTAGTCCTCATTGCAACACAATGATGCAGGCATCTGAATTTGCTTAACCTTTGTTTTCTGCTTATGTTTGTTTGGATCTGTTTCATGATGTCTAAAGACCCTAACAAAGGTCCTGCTTTCACTTTGCAAGGCACTCACCCAAGTTAAATTTTCCATTCTGAAAGTTTATGCTGAAATACTCTGGCATTATGGCAAAATTTTCATCTGCAGTACCCTGTCCTGCATTTTGTTCTCAAAAATTTCAGTGGGTTTGAGCTTTTAATACAATTACATAATCACATTATGAGAGAAAGTACATTTTTAAATTGAATGCTGCTTCCAAAATTGGTATTTTAAAGGATGTCTTGGTTCTTGAAAAATCAAATTATCAAGATTGTATTTTTTGTGCAAATGATTGCTACTTCTGAGGGGTTTCTTTCAACTTTTGTGAAAACTGCTTAGAACATTAATATGCAGTTGTAAAACGTCTGAAAATGCTATGGTCATTTTAAACTTATAAAGAAGAAAGAAAATAAGATTGCTTTATATTGAGAAAAGATACACTTTTTAGTGTAACTAATAGGCTTTTATTCTCAAATGGCTTTCACTGTATGTTTACTGCTATTTTTGGGAAAAGCAGCAGCTATAGTATCTTTCTTGAGAAGAGATACTGAAAACAGGCAGCTGAAAACAACTACAATCAGGTGGTTATTTAGCATATGGAGAGAGAGGAGAAGGTTGCACCTTCATTTAATATCCTGGTGCAGCTTACTTCTTGAGATCTTCTATCACTCATTATTTCATCTTTTTTCTCAGTCAAAAATAGTCCTAGGGTAACAAAGCATAGAAGTGCTTAAATGCTTAAATTCTTTTGCCTTTCCTTGTCATTCTAACTTTCCTTCTGCTGGTGCTAAAATCGATACCCATCTCGCAAATACGTCTCTGAAGCTGCTTGAGGCAAAGGAATTGGTCTGCAGGTTTGCTGTCAGAACAGTGTTAATTCAGCACCTCCAATAATGCAGATAATGTGATACAGTCTGGATTTAGACAGTTTTTGGTTTCTCAAAATAGGTGGCAGCTTTTTTTGTATTGATTTCAAATGGATCATGAAATGTACATGTAATGAAGGTAAAAGGATTTGAAAACCTTTTTTTTTACCAACAACTTGAAAAATTACTACTGCAAATGAAATAAGAACCTCAGTACTTATTGCTTGTCTTTTATTCACCTTTCCTTCCCTTTCTTTTTTTTCTTAGCAAGGGACTATTGAAAGGAACCTTGTAGGGAAAGACTATTGCAATGATTGGAGCTTGATCTTTCTGGTGCCATGTTTGTGTCATATATCTTGACCTTCTTTTGTCACTTTTCTCTGAAGAAAAGGCATTACACCTAATACTTTTTTTATACTACCCACAAATATAGAACCTGTTAAAAATTATCTTTAGTTAGGAAAATAAAGTGCTGGGTAATGTTCTGTTCCCTGACCAGCTGCTTGGTTACAAAGACACAATGAGCAGCCTACATAGCTTCTAGTTCATCAGCAACAGTGTAGTATGCAGTCATGCTTTAGAATTATGCAGAGAACAAAGTCACTGCTTCTCTGTGGATGGGGTGTACTGACCTTGGAATGGTTTTAAAAAAAAGGAATTTGAATGATTCAATTTCTATTTGAAATAAAATAGGTGAAACAGTGAGAAATAGACTTGCTTTTGAAAGACTATGATATATATATGTACATTTAGTAGTTGATACTGGGAAATGCTATCCTTTATTTTTCTCCAAAGGTGAAAGATGTCACGTGAAAGATCGCTCGTGATAAATGCATTCAATAGCCTTTCCCAGATGTCATCTCAGCCTATGTGAAGATTGTGAGATGAAAAAGGAGTTTTCTTCCTCTAGTAATCAAGGAAAATCAGGATGCTACATGAGTAGTTACTTTATAGCTGCTTCTAGTAATTTAATACTAGACTGTGCCACAGCAGTAACTTTTCTGAACATCCTCATGAGTTTAAATACAAAGATATTCAGTGGGGCCTTTGTAAGTCTGAATGCCCTGCATGTAAGTACTGTTGGAGTACTGCAGAAATCCTTTACTAGCAAGTAGACTGGAAAATTATTAAGCTAGTTAAATTTTTTGAGGAATAATATTATTTCAGAAGACGCTAATTTGTGAAAGAGGAAGCATTTAATTACCTTTGCCAAAGCATTTTTTAAAAACTTGTTAGCACTTTGTGTCCTCTTCCTTCTATTACTTGCTGGTAAATTCCATATGGAACAAACTGATGCATGATTTTCGTCATTAAGCATCCTTTGCTTTGAGTTTTTGATTCTTTAGTGTTACCTAGTGGATTATAAAATAGGGAAAAATGATTTAATTGTGATTCTTATCACCATAATCTACCTCCAGTGTTTAAAGGTAAAAATTATTCCCTCGTTCCAGTTTGGTCTCAAAATTACAGTTTCCTGGGAGACAGAAAATTTGAGCCAAATCAATCTCTAAATGTTTTTGAAGATAAAGGAGGTAAATATCAAACTTTACTGGGGGAGAGGGAGGGGAGGGAAAGGAAAGGTCAAATTCTGGATTTCCAACTGTCCTTGGAAAAGACAGTGGCAAAATGCCTCATTCCAGTAATAGCTGGAAATGGCACTGTAAACCAGCCTGGGCCACCAGCTCATGAATGGGACCAAACCTACAGCTTCAGCAGACAGAGGGAGTCAAAGTTGTAGCTAAGTAAAACATATTTGTTTTGCATTTGTTGGCTCATTTTTCCAGCAAGATCTCACTTGGAATACTGTGTGCAGTTCTGGTGTCCTCAACATCAAAAGGACATTGAACTGTTAGAAAAAGTCCAGAGGAGGGCCACAAGGCCAGACTGGAGCACCTCCTGTATGAAGACAGGATGAGAAAGTAGGGCTGTTCAGTCTGCAGAAGAGAAGGCTGTGTGGAGACCTCATAGCAACCTTCCAATATCTGATGGGAGCCTATAGGGATGCTGGGGAGGGTTTCTTCATTAGGGACTATAGTGAGAGGACAAGGGGTAACGGGTTCAAACTTAAACAGGGGAAGTCTAGATTGGCTATGAGGAAGAAATTCTTTACTGTGATGGTGGTGAGGCACTGGAATGGGTTGCCCAGGGAAGTTGTGAATGCTCCATCTCTGGTGGTGCTCAAGGCTGGGTTGGACATAGCCTTGAGTGGCATGATTTAGTGTGAGGTGTCCCTGCCCATAGCAGGGGGGTTGGAACTAGATGATCTTAAGGTCCTTTCCAACCCTAACTATTCTATGATTCTATGATTCTATGATGTGCTGACTAATGTATATCTTTGTATGTCTTTGACAACTTCCTTTTCCATCAAGGTGACTCTTCGTGACCATGCAGCATGATTTTCTGCAGCCTGTTGTCCTTAATATACATCCTCGTGGTACCTGTTCACTGGAGAGGCCATAAGGGAACATGTTCTGCCATGTATATTGTACACTGACTCTGCTCAGTGACATTCATTTCTTTGATCTTGTCTATTTACGTAGCAATTAATGACTCTATGTCTGCATAAGGCAGGAGGAGATTTGTGGGGTGGGCAGTCTTGCTTAAATTGTCTGTGTGTTGGTGGTGGGTTCCATGCAGGTTTGAAAGGATCATATCTCATCCTCTATTAAGTCCCTCTCAGTGTGTGTTCTTTAAAGTACTTTTGTTTGCTGATTGTTTATAGAAGACGGACCTTGAAATGTACTGTACATTAATTTTGTGTAAATGAGATGGGAGATGGACGAACTCTTACTAATTACAATCAGTAAACAGTAGCTTTTCAGAATTTTAATTTGTTGTTATTTTGGTTAGAACATTCAGAAATGTCTTTCATAAATGAAAATAAATACCCATGGTAAATAAATCAGTCCTTGAATCTGGCATTAATCTGCCTGAAATAATAATTAAAAAAATGAAATTTAATAATAGCCTTATGCCTCTGAATTGTGAAACAGAGGTAGCATCAAGGACTTCAGGGGCAATTTATCTGATATGTTAGTTAACATTTCATTAGCTTCTGCCACAATTCTCATCCTTGACTTGTGGATGAATCATCATCAATAAAAACAAAAGCAGGTTTTACTCAGCAAGTTTGTTAATAATGTGTAAAATTTAAATAGAGTTTTCTTACCAGAAAAAGCTTGGCTATTTGCGAACTATATCAGTTCTTAGTATTAAGTGGGTAGATTTGAAGAGCAGAAGCAGAGCTCTAGTGATGTGTGTAAATAAAAATAAACAGGTATAAGTAGTGCTTTGTTTCACTAGTGACTTTCACAGGGAAATTAGCCTATGAGGATTGTGCCTCATGTACCAAGTGTGGTCCTTTAAATTGTACATAATTGTCTGTCATACTGCAATTTAAGCAGTGTGATCTCTGGCCAAAACCAGTTCAAAACAGGCTATGGAGAATAAACCATTAATACTGCTTGGTGTATATTTAACATGCTTTGAGTCATTTCATGTTTTTAAAAGAATGTCCTGGTTGGAAAGGTGTGGACTGTGAGGTAGAGGAGGTTGTGAAGCGATTGGGATGGAGGTTTGGGGTGAGTTAGGGGTCAGGCAGGAGGAGCTGGGGTTACCAAACATCAGTTGGGACTTCTAGCATGGGATCACAGCTCCTTACTGGGTCCTTACTCTTTGCAGGAAGTTCTATCAATGTGCTCCTTTTTCAGCAATTGCAAAGCTCTTGGGGAGCCACAGGGCCCTTAAAACATCTCAAGCCAGAAACATCTTTTCTGAAATTCACTGTCTCAAATTGTATTGCTCTTATTTGAAGGTTGCCTGAAACTTCAGGGTTAGGCTCCAGCTTCTTAGATACCACCTTAGTGTAAACTGCACCTTGTTTCCTCCATGTTTTTGAGAGCACACCACTTTTTATTGATGCGAATGGTGAGGGGGCTTTACAAAACCACTCAGCTGTAACCCAGCTTGGTCCCAACTAAATCACAGTCCTACATCTGAGCAGCCTATTGAATCTCTACATTCAGCAGCCACTCATTACATTTTCAGGTTAGCATCCCTGTATCACAAATAGTGTGGCCAGCAGGACTAGGGAAGTATTCATCTCTCTATACTTGGTGCTGGCAATGCCACACCTCAAATCCTGTGTTCAGTTCTGGGACCCCCACTGCAAGAAAGACATTGAGATGCTGGAGCATATGCAAAGAAGAGCAGCAAAGCTGGTGAAGGGCCTGGAGCACAAGTCTTATGAGGAATGGCTGAGGGAACTGGTAGTGTTTAGTCTGGAGAAAAGGAAGTTCAGGGGAGACCTTATAACTCCCTACCGCTATGTGAAAGGAGGTTGTAGTGAGGTGGGGGTTGGTCTGTTCTCTGAAGTTAGAAGGGGTAGGACAAGCAAAAATGGTTTCAAGTTTTGTCAAGGGAGGTTTAGATTGGATATGAAGATAAATGTCTTCACTGAAACAGTTGTCAAACATTGGAGTAGTGTTTCCAAGGAAGTGGTGAAGTCACCATCCCTGGAGATATTTAAAAGACATGTAGATGTGGCACTTAAAGACATGGTTTAGTGGTGGACTTGGCAATTCTGGGTTAAGGGTTGGACTCGATAATCTTAAAGGCTGTTTCCAACCTAAATGGTTCTGTGATTCTGTAAAGCTGTGCGATCTTGGCTAGTGTTAGCGCAAGGAAAGTATTTATGAAAAAAAAAATACCAAACCCAAATACCTTAAGCCCTATTATTCCAAAGAAACCCGGCTGTAAGGGTTACTTCATAAATTGCTTTTTTATGGATGTGTGCTAACCAGGAGAGTTGATGAAAGCAAGATGTTCACTATAAATTTTTCAGAAAGATCCAGGGATGGAGAAATATGCAGTAATTTCTTCCAGTGTCATGGCAACCAACTCTACCCAGAGGAGGCATCTTATCAATTAGGTTAAATAATGAGGAACAACATTTAGTGAAAAGAAGAAAACCAGCTTAGAGTGATGTCAGGTGGGAGGCAGCTAAACTTGTATAAACAAGATAAATAATATTCTATATCACTTCTGGAAGACTTCAGCGGAGGCTGAAAGGAGGTCTGGAGAAAAGGAAGAAATGGAAAGAATGAATGAGATATTGAAAAAAAATTGCTGAAGAAACTTATTCACATAATACAGAAAGTATTTAGTCAAACCCTTAGTTTTGTTGAAAATTGTATTTTTATTGAAAATTACGTGTTTTGAACAAAATTATTGATATACATAAGGTTTTTATTTCCATTTTTTATGTCCCAACTAATATGTCCTTGTTTTTTCAGATTATAAAAAAGTTCTCTTTTGCTCATTCTCTTACTGTGCTTTTCATATTTTTTTGCACCAGAAAGAAACTGGGAAAAAAAAAAAAATCCTTCCCTTTATCTTCTGCTGGAGAGGTTTTAAAAAATTCAGAGAAAAACTTTGTTTTTAAAACACTTTTCATTTTGGTGGTGGAAAATGTAGAACGTAGCAAAGAATTAAGACATTCGGTTTCTACTTTCACTTTAGAAGATATTCTGAAACTACAAATTCAGATTAGAAAATGTGCGGGTGATATTTTCTCTCATTTTTCTACTAAACTTTATCATACTTCACTAGGAAAAAAGTGGCAAAATAATAAAATGGGGAATAATAATTTTTAAAACTGTAAATGACTCCATTTTATGAAATAATTCATTCTGAATTTTCCAATTAAATATAAAAGAGGGGTAATAGAAGTAAATGACAGATATGTAACGAAATTGAATAATTCATCTTTCTTTGTAAAATGTATGTATAAATGTCAATTATAGACTGATTGTGATAGATGTTATTATTTAAAATGAATAGCCATGAAGAAAATTTAAATAGTTTCCTAAAGGACTTTTTCCTTTGGGAAATTTCCCATACATATTCTCAAAGGAAAAGATACACATAAATGTTTATTACCACCCTAAAACTCACTAACATCAGCAGCTATTTTCCATTGACCTCAGTGAATTACTGATGACAACCTCTGGGAAAAATGAGTTCAGATTAGTATCGTTAAGAACCAAAGCAGGTGAGCTTGCAAATTTGGTTCAAAGTGTTTTTATTTAGGTTAGGTCAATGTGTGTTAGTGTTATGCTTGCTAATATGTACTTTCAGGAATAACCACTTGCATAAAATGAGAAATACGTGAAAGATTGTTTCTCCCACTCCATCAGTAGAGGAGATGAAGAGGCTCAGCTTCATAGATACTAAATCTGAATTCCTTAAAGGAAATATTTGCAATTTGATCAAACAAGCTGTGGGGAATAAAATGAGCTCCATTGGGATTGGGTTTGCAAAATTGAATAAAAATGTAAAGGAAACAGCTTTGCAAAGTCAACTACAATTAATAGTTCAGTATAAATCTAATGTACTGTTCTGCAGGAGCTTGGGAACAAACAGGCTAGAAAGCCTAAAATGATGTGCTAGGAAATGGATTGTTGAATTTCATTTTCATTGGGTCTGAAAACTTCATCCTGCAAGGTTTGCAACTGTTTCTTACTCACTGTGATTGTCAGAGGTAGGAACAACTGAATGTGGATGATACTTGGCTGTTATTAGTAGCACTAGCTGGTTTAGGCTGTTAATGCAGGTGGCCCTAAAAACCTGACAGTACCATCAAACTCCCCATTCCCCATATAATCCCTGTTCTATTTATAATTTCAGATGTTATTGCCCCGAACAAAGGAAATTAATTACATACTTGCCCAGCTTCGGCTGAGAAGTAACTGAGAATGCTTCATGTATTGGCAAAATAAGTGGTGGGAGGGACCCTGCAGTAATTCCTTCAGCTGTCAGCATATGAACAAACCCATCAAAAGCCAGTTAATCTTTTGCATTCTTAGCTGATCTCACTGTTCCTTGAATAAGGACCATAACTGTTCAGCACTGTTATTGGCACATGCAGTGGTGTGACACTGAGACTGCCAAACTGGAGGATTAAACATGTACTTTAAAAATTAATGCTTATTCTTGCTGCTGAAGAGTTAATGTTCAAGAGACATCCTGTAACGGTTGTAAGTGTTGGATCACATCTTGGACATTTTTATTCTGTCAAATCTCTCATTTATTTTTACAGGACTTTTAGGGTTGGCTTAGTCACTCTTGGATAAAATCCAACAAAGAACAGCTTTGCCTGCATCTGCCTTGCTCTGGGAAATAGTCTTGCTAGTAGTAGAAAGGTGATAAAACATTCCCAATTATTGGGAACTCATCTGTGATACTAATATAAACCTAAAAAAAAAATCAGAAACAATCTAATTTTGCCAGATTTTCTTTTTTTGTTGCTGTTCTTTACCTATAGTTGTATCTAAGTGCTTTTTTTTTTTTTCTCCATTCAGGTCTTTTTTCTGCTTAATCCTCAGAGTTTCTAGTTTGATGAAATTCATTTAGGACAGATGAAATTCAGTGTCAGTACATGTAAATGAATACACGTAGGCAAAAAATAGCTAGCTATACCCGTAAAATAATGGTTTCTAAATTAGCAGTTACCACTCACAAAAGACATCTGACTGTTATTCCAAATAGTTTCTTAAAAATATCCATGTAAGATTCAGTACTGGTCAACAAAAGGCAAATAGGAATTCTAGACAAGTAATTGAAATGAACGTTGTTGCACCGCATTGCACTGTACTAAAACAAGATTTTATAGGATTAAAAAGGGTGTCTAAAAGGTGTCAAGAATGAAGCAGGGAATGACTTTCTCAGATGCAGAGATACAGTAGACAAGGGCTTTTCATGACTAAAAAAACCACAGTATAGGACAGTTTACAGAAATAGAGTGGTTCACAGGAGACGATGATGAGCAATTACTCACTTTCTCAGAAGGGGAGTTTGGAGTTCCCAATGTAAAGGCTGGGGCAGCCAGACTTGCAGAACACATGACAAAATACAATGTCACATAATGTTTTGGTGAGAAAAAAAAATGTAAATAAATTTGTGGAAAGAGTTGTTCTTGGTTGAGATGTCTGGTTGGTGGCTAACAGTGACCACGGACTGGAAACAGTGGGCAGTTTAAAAAGTCTCTGGTCTCTAGGTTCGTGGAAATCTGGAAGGAGTAGTCCAGAGCAGAGGTGGCCCATGCACCTTCTGTCTTGTACTCCGATCATAAGTATTCAGAAAGGGCTGCAGTCAGAGAAAGGATTTTGGCTTAGATGGGCAATTGGTGTGATGCTGCATATCACTTCTGTCACTATACACATCTGTGTAGGCCTTTCACAGGACATTTAAAAATGCTACAAAACAATCACAAAAATGTTAAAGGAAAGTGATAAAATACACTGTTATTCTCCTCAGATACTTTCCAGATGTCAGTGTAATTTCATTGACTTCCATGAAATTAGTGTTAATGTAGGAATGGTAATGCAGTAAATCTAATTCCAGCATCTCCTTCCTGGAATAGGGAGCAAGCAAATGGAGAGGTAATCATATAGAAACAAGTGCTGATCAGAAGAAGTTGGACAGGGAGGAGGAGAGCTCCAGAAGCTGCTGCCAGGAAATAAAGACCCTTTTCCAGTCTCTCATAATCATGGAGAGTTCTGCAATACATGCACAGAGGCTGAAATGAAAAGCCAGATTTTATTTGGTTTAGTTTGCCAATTTATGCAATCTTTTGTTGTTCTGTTGGATATGCTCAAGCCCCTTCTACCAAGAGAGCATCAGTGGCTAATAATATTTCCAGCAATGTTTTTATTCTTGGTATTATATACAAGAAAGAAGTAGAGAGCTGTGGGACTAGTGCAAAGAGGTGGAGGCAATGTGCTTAATGTAGTATTTAGATAGCTCTTGCTTCATTGTTTCTTTTTGCTGCCTATAAGGATGTTGGAGAGGGTCTCTTCATTAAGGACTGTAGTGCTAGGACAAGGGTTAATGGGATCAAACTTAAATAGCAGAAGTTCAGATTAGATATAAGGAAGAAGTTCTTTACTGTGAGGGTAGTGCGGTATTGGAACAGGATGCCCAAGGAAGTTGTGAATGCTCCATTCCTGGTAGTGTTCAAAGCCAGTTTGGATGGAGTCTTGGTTGACATGGTTTAGTGTGTGGTGTCCCTGCCTATGGCAGGGGAGTGAGAACTAGATGATCTTAAGGTCCTTTCCAACCTTAATTATGCTATGATTCTATGATTCATCTGAAAACAACTGTTTGTAACCTATGGAGTGCTAATACCAGTTCTACACATACATATGTATATATATATATATTACTGTCTGATCCTCTGATAGGCAATGCAAAAATATATTTAAAGTATTGCCTGTGCCTGTCATTTTGCCATGCCATTGCTTTTCAGCACAACAGTTTGTGGCACTTGCAGAGGTGAATGTGAAGATCTTCCTAGGACCATAGATTTTCTCCCAAGTGCCATAAATACTACCTGAATATATTGAGATCCAAATTGACATGTGTAGGAGATGAAGCCCTCTCATTAAGCACATTCATACTGACATCTTCCTCCAATACCCTTCTCCACAAATAAGGACTGACTTAGTGGCAGCAGCGAGTGACAGGGAAGTCAGAGACATATGACTGAAACATGATGCTACTAATGTGTCAGGGCAATAGGGGTGGATATACTTTGGATACACAAAGATCTAATTGATAGTGATGAATGCTAATTTCAGGACAACTTTTTTCCTCCCTCCTCCTCTTGGTAGGATGCAGTATTGAGTAGCACTTATGAATTCATAGAGTATGAAAGTGAGAAATATGCTCATTTTTGCAGTTAAGTTTCACTTGGCTATTGACTATTTTATACGACAACCACCAAAGAAGTTCTGAAGAAGCTGTCAGGCTCAATGACAGCTCAGCATCTGCCACAGCTAAATCAATACTGTGATGAAGGACAGGTTTCCAAAGTGGATAATAAAAGCAGAGTAAAGTTAATTCACCTTGAAAGCCTGAAAATGTTAGTGTGATTTTTTTTTTAAACAAAACCAGCATCATTCCAGCAAAATATGAGAGGTGCTGAGGTCCAGCCCTGAAAAGCAGTCTACCCAAACATTGTCTTTAGGAGGAGTGGGGAGCAGGCTTTACACCAACCATGTGCACAAATGCTCTGATAAAATGGAAAGCTGGTGCTAAAAAATTGGGCAGAAAGGGGGCTACATTGGCTGAGATTGCTAACAGTGTGCTAGGAACTCATTGTTTGGTTTTGTGGAAAATATTCCATTATAATATAGGTTGGGGAGACAATACATTACTGTAATATTGTTGTGAAGAGAAGGAATGTGCTACTTTTTCTTAGGCTGTTTAGACTTTTTTTTTTCATCAAAATAGGATTTTCTCCCATTGTTCAGATTTCAGAGGTTTAAAATCAGAAGACTGGAGGCAAAATGTTTTGCTAAGAATTAATTTAGCTGTATAAAACCTGGAGGTGAAATGTTGCCAGAGAGGTTGAATTTGCAGGACTGAGAATTAGAAGGAAGGTGCTTCTGTGGGTGACTGAGATGGGTAAGAAACATTATTATTCAGTTCAATGAAGCCAGTTTTGTGAGCATTTTACAAAGCAAACTTATTCTCCAAATAATAGGATGCAAAGAGCATCTCCAAATTTGTCGCTTTTAATATCAACAGTTAAGTACTTCATTTTTTCCTTTTTTTTTCCCCTAGAAATACCCTATAATTACACACAAAAAACCCTATCCTCACAGAGTTCAGGTTCATGAATTAAAATACAGAAAGAAAGAGCTCTGAACTAAAACAGCATGCTTTACCCATGCTCTATCTCATTAATGTTTTCAGGCAGATGCTATCTAAGTATGCACTGTTTTGTTAACAGGTGCGGTTACCACACCTCTCAGGGGTATGTGTGCCCTGTGTTTTATGGCTGGAATAGTACATCTAATTATCCAAATCCATTCTTACTAATTGTGCTGAGGTAAAGTTGAATGCTTAATTAAATGAGTAAGCAAAGTTAGATTTGTAAAGAATGGAAAGAATGAGCAAATTAGGAGAGGGAAAGGAAAATTAGAATCTGCAGAAACTGAACTTGTTCATATTGTATGTTCACCTTTGCACTTGCATACAGGTGTATCTGTGTGTATGTACACTTATATATGTGTATATTTGTGAGTGTCTAAGACATAGTAACATGTAGATTTATACAGAAAAAAATTTTACATTGGCATATGCATAAAAAAGAACTAGGAGTAGAGAGCTAGAAACATCTTCTAGTATAGTCCAGTATTTTGAAGGAATGTTTACAAATGTCCTATTATATTTTAACATGACAGGCAATCTAGATGGTGCTCCTCAGGGTGCAAGTGATGTTCTGGCAGCCTGCCTCTACCAACATTGCTATCCTGGGTTCATCTTAATGTGACAAGAACTTGGTGTCCCACTGAAAAAATTCACTTAAAATATCACAGAAAAAGAGAAAAGAAGAAAAGTATCAGCAAGGGAAAAATCTGACAACAAGCTGTCAAGTTGTTTCACATGGTAATGCTGACAGCTGCCAACTTTGCTCAGGAAACTTTTCTCTGCAGAAGATCCCTTTGGTTCCTGTGCTTCCATTCCATAGTGCTGGAGACCCTTTGTGTCCTGAGCTTGTTACTGGTAACAGTTTTGGCATGGTGAGGCACAGTGAGAAAAGCACAAGGCATGGTTTAGATCCACAAGTGCCAGTGCAGGCCAGTAAAGACAGCTCCCTGGGAAAGCTGCTTATTTCTTTGATGGAGAAAGGGAGAGATGTGTGTGATGTGTAGATGATTGCTTGACAGACACCGAGTCAGCTTTTTTTGAAATACTGTGAGATAACTATTCTAGGTTTCTATGATTTTAACATTTACATGGAAATGAGTTGAAGATAATACTCAAAATGGAGAAAATGATAAATAAGGGATGGAGTAAAGTGATAGAGCTATGGGGTTGCTGGCATTCATGGTGACCATAATTCTCATGAATTTTTGTCATCTTCTGCCTCTCTGCTTTCCTTTTGCACCCACTGTAAGTCCTTTAGGGAAGTGATTGCATTGTAATTAACATTTACCATTGCACAAGGTTTATGCGGTATATGAAATGATAGATGTGCCATTTGGTAAGGAGGTGATGGATTTCTGAAGAAACAGGAATTATGAAGCATGAGTAAAAGAAATGGTTTAGCTCACTATTTATTATTTGTGCTTATGTTATTCTATTCTCATAAATAAAAATCTGAATATTCCTTCTATAATCATCACTGCCAAAACCTGTGATCCATTAGAGCCAACTTCCAGAGTGGATGAAATGTGTAGAAGAAGCCTTAACTCAACCTCTTGCTTCAGAGCTCTTAGGGGAAAAAAAAAAAAAATCCATAATTAAGGGCCTGTTACTACAAGACAAGGATTTTCCAGGCAAAGTGAGATTTTGCCTCTCATTTAACACATGGTAATGCTGTTTGCGCTGCTGCCTGCTGTGGTGTAATTGCACCCATTTTCAGGATGGTCATTCCCATATGATGCTTAACATTCTTGATTAATATGATGAGGGGGAAGCAGACCCTAGCAGACTCAAGACATGTAAAGCTTTAGTTGCAAGAAAGTGCAGGAAATAGCATCCAAATGCACAGATTTGACCACTGGACCTGTGCTGAGTGGTGTTGTGGATGGCTAGCACCCTTTCTCAGGTGAATGAACATAAACTGGCTGTGAAAGGGGTAGTCAAGCAGCGAGGATGTGTGTGAGCTGTCATTTCAAGCTGGTTAACATCTGGATCATCAGACCCAAGCACCTGGTGGACCCTCATGCTTAGGAAGAGCAGCATGTAATTTTGTTGTCTATGCTGCTGAGAAGTCTTAGTCAACCTTAGACCATGAAGCTAAACACACTGATAGCTGTGGACAACAATAGCCTTAATTTAAGACTGTGTTTTGCAATACCAATTCAGCCAGTCTTGGATTGCAACTGTGTGCAAAAATATTGCTAGTTAGATCATTACATTTGCATGGCGGAGAGACATTGGAGCTTTAAAGTAAATATTTTCTGTTAGCTAAGTGCTCTCCTGGAAAAAAAAAGAACAAACAACAAACCCAGCTCAAGAGTTTCACCATTTAAATATTAATGACTATACAAGTGCAGTTGAAAGCTCTTACTTTGAATAAATAAGAATTTATGCATAAAGTATGCAAAAATACTTAACTGCCTCCAAAGCAGCTGTTCCACTCTGCTGTGCAAAAAGTGTCCCCTATAAAGGCAAGAACACAAAGTGTAAGTTCCTACAGTATAGTGTTGACGATCTTAATTACATAATTACTTTGTCTTCCTCAAATATCAGTGTTAATAAGGATTTCATAACCCTCCATTATTGTTAAGCTCTTAATTTAGTTTGCATTACTATAATATCAGGAAGGTGTTGAGTCAGGAAAATGGGGGCGAATGTCAGCCAGATCCAGGAAGGAACCATGCACCTTATGTGCCTGCAGCACGCATGAGCATGCAGGAACGCATGGATGGCCACCACCTCCCTGTGTTGACAATATGGAGTATACATCTGGATGCAGGAGGGTATAGGCCATGGTAATGATGAAATCAGACTGACCATGGTATGCATTCACCTAGACAAAATTGCATCCAACTCCCCCTTGATTTCAATAGTCACATGATTTTGGTGGGAAGTTCAGAGCTGAAGTTAGCTGCTGAATCCAGACCTTTGCCCTTTAGCTCCTCTTTTGCAAAGTGGGTGTAACAATGCATAGCTTGGGCTTGTGGGAGGGTAAATATTTTGGATTATGTGGCATGGGGTAGTGCAGTGATGAGATTGCAGGGGTAGTTGGAGGAAAGATTTTTTCTTTGCTTTTGGTACTTTCGGAAGTACACTTTGAAAGCTAATATGCTCTGGTGTTATCTCTTCCCTGTTAATAGGGAGTAACTGTATTTAGGACACTAACTGAACAGTGATGTGAAACTGGTGTCAGCATTGCTGGAATGGGGGAATGTATTTTAACAGCACAATGTTTATTGGGGCCAAGGGTAAAAATCAAAATTGGCCTTTGAAGACCTGTAAGACCATGGAGTTGTGTGGTGCTTTCACTAGCACAGCTGGCAGGCAGGTGTTGCTGCAGGATGGAGGTGGGAGGCTGAGGCTGGCATCAAAACAGTGCTATAAAACCGTGATAAGGAAGAGATCTCAGAAGGATTATTTTATTCAGAATAATATGCTTCATTGAATAATTTTGATGGATTTGAAGAAAGCCGTTTACTGTGACAATTGCAGCCTTATTGCTGCTGCTGCATCTTAGTGAGGCTATTGAACTTTGGAGATGGACACTGCACTGTGCTGCCAGCTGTCACACCAAATAACATCTGCAAAAGTTTTGCAATGTAATCAGATATATTAAGGTGAGGTGGAAAGAAATAACAAAAACTGCACAGCTTTTAAATAGTAAATCAGGTATTTGGGTACTGGGCTTGTATCTAGTTATATCTAACATCTCTATATTGGAGTTTGTATTGAATCTCTCCTGAATCATATCACTTTAATAATGTTAAAATAATAATCTTATAGGAATACCTCATTCAAAAAATTCATTGAAGAAGTTGCAGGTAGTCTCAGCATGAAAAAATGAGTATCTATGTTTTTCAGCATCAAGGCCTCCTAGAATCATAAAATTGTTTATGTTGGAAAAGACCTTTAAGATCAAGTCCAACTGTAAAGCTGACACTGTTAAGCCCACCGCTAAACCACGTCCTTAAGTGCCACATACACAGGTCTTTCCAATACCTCCAGGGATGGTGACTCCACCACTTCCTTGAACAGCTTGTTCCACTGCTTGACAGACTTTTCAGAGAGACAATTTTCCTGATACCTAATCTAATTCTCTGACAAAATTGAGGCCATTTCTTCTTGTCCTACCACTTGATACTTGGGAGAAGAGACTGACACCCAGCTCACTAATTTTCTTTACAACTAGAGTTTAGAGGCATATTGTATATGCTTAGACTAATAATAAATCTAGCATAGAGCAGATCGTAGGAAAATCAGGTCTCTCAAGTAAGCCTTCAGTTCCTAAAGACAGATGTTCCTTTCTGGACATAGTATACAGTCAGCATAATCTGACTGTATGCTAAATATAATAATTTATATACAATAAAATAATTTTAGAAATGTCCTTGTTTTTAAACAGGCAAAAGATTTATAGAACAGTATTGCTAAATCATTCAAAAATGGTTTATGTATGTACAAATGTGGTAAGACACTTTTTATATGTAAAAATATATAGAGCTGAGACCCTTGAATATTAATTAGAGGATATTTTTCAACACTGAAGAATAAAAATAGAAATAAAAGTAACAGTTGAATCACCTCCCTCATCTTTGGGACTGAGAAAATGTATTTCTATATCATTATTTTAAATTGATCTCTATGAAATCTAGTAAAAACTTTTCCAGAATTACACACATGACACAATTGAGTAAATAAGCATTGCATGACTGTAGGAACGTAACAGGAAATGTCTGGAGAAATGCATTTCATAAAAGAGAAGGTGAATAACTGCAATTTGACCTATCCAGACCTTTCAAGAAACTGGATATTTTCACCTTCAACCTTTCATCATCTTTCCCTTTTCTTGTAAGGAGAGAGACTAAATTAGAACTATTGAAGTGTATGTATACCTTTAGAGATTTCTTTAGAGATTATTTAAATCCTCTTACTGGCAAGAGAGGCACAGTATTTTATTTCATTTGGAACATTTGCAGATGATCTTTACTGCCAATTCTGCCTGCCAAAAATAATTAAAATCCAGAAAAAGTGAAATGCCCTTGGTAGCACTCCTCTGCCTTTGTTTTTTAAAGGTGAGGAGGAGGGTTCACACTTGGCACTTCAGCATTTGCTCATTAAATACGGATGCTCTGAGAAATCTTTGTTTGCTTAACAACAGCCATTAAGGATTATTGATGAAGAGCTATTATAGGCTGAAAAAGGCAACATCAGCTTTAGATGGTGGCCAGCAGGGGATCCAACCTGCTCTGTAGGTGATCAGCTTCCTGAGCTGGGACACGCCAGTCAATTAAGGAGCTGATCCAGCTCACTTCTCTGTCCTCTCCCATCTCCATCCATTTGCAGCTCATGCAACTACCCCAGATGAAAGTTGAGTGGGGAAGAGCAAAGACAGGTAAATTGTATTTTTAAGTCAGACTAATCTCTTCTCATAAAATTCTCCCAAGCAGAGGATCCTTTCCCTCTAGAGAAGTGTCACAACATGTGTCACAAATACAATGCAAATTATTTATGTATTATTTCCTTATCAGCACAGACTTACTCTGTTGCATAGGAAGACCTGCAAACCAATAAATAGTAGGGAGTTTTAAATTACCTTCTTTTCTAGGTATCAGACTGTGATGGTTTAAACCAAGCCAGCAACAAAGTGTCATGCAGCAGTTTACTCACCACCCCCCTGCTTTTTTCCTTCCTGAGCGGGATAGGGAGGAGAGCTGGAAGGATATAAAACTCCCAGGGATGAAGAGATGGTTTACAGAGATCTGGATTGTCTATGCCAGATTACAAAAACTGTACTTAAAACCAGCAAATGAGTCTCAACAGCTACCAGTGTTGGCTTAGGGAAGCACCACAGGCAAGGAGAGTATTTGAAACAGCTTCAAAGCTGGAAAGATCTGAGTAGGCTCCCTTTAAGTATTTGCCAAATACCCCCCATGCAGTAACCTGTAAGAGAAGAGGAATATTTAGATGAAATCAACCATGTGTCTTTACCATTTCTGACAGGAGGCAAAGGAAGGCTTTGATTTCCAACGCAGAGATAATGCTGGTTTTGTCTGCTGACTCTGCAGCAATGTAGGCTCCTGAATTCTGGCTTAGTGAGGTATTGCTGGGTAACACTTTCAGGCTTGATCCAATGATTTACCCTATCCTTAATTTCTTGAACATACATACTGTTTAAGTAAAACTTTCCAGGATGCTATACTAGAAGACACAGGACTAGAATTTCTCTTCTGACTATATTTTCTGAGTTGAATCTCTCTTATCCTGACCTTGCAGGGAGCTGTGTCACATTTTTAGTTAGCCTGTTTGTCTTCTGTGTAGGTTTGCATGGTCACTTGGGTCTCATGCATTGTAACTGCATATGCAGTCTAGCTGTAACTACATTTTGAGGACAATCACAGCTTCTCTTTACATTTGTAGTCCCAGTAATTTGCAGGTGCATCTAACATCAGAGAGGGATACAAGAAGTATTGTGCACTCACATATCTGGTGGACTGAGTTCATGATAAATCAGCAACTGTTCTTCAGAAGGATGAGGGATGTTGCACTTAGAAGTGACAGTTCATCAAGTTTTCCCTTCTACAACAGTCCAAAAAAATGGAAAAAGCTGGAAAAAAAAAAAAAAAAGAAAGAGAAATGTCAGGTGACACGCATCAATCTGGACTTTTTTATAGACTATTGTTATATATCTGAATGCATATAGAAATCGAGAAAACCTTTCTGTAGCTAGCAAGTGTGATGCAACATTCAGTAAAGCAAGGTAAAAACCTACCCTTGTGAAAACCTTTATTTCTGGATATCATGTACAGTATTAATCTGCTATGTTTTCTTAAATGAAAACCTTGTGTTTGACTTTGCTGCACATTATGTGACCTTGTTTGGTACGTTCTTGTGTGTCAAGATGAAAAATCCCAAGACTTCGGTAAAGCAGTCAACATCACATTTCTGATGAACTTCAGCACCTAATTTTTACATGGATGTTGTAAAAAGCACTGTGAGACATTGAAGTACAATTTTTTTATTATACAGTTTTAGGAAAGCACCTGTTTGGTGGGTTTTTTTTTTTTTTGTGTTTTTTTTTTTTTTTTTTGTTTATTTGTTTGTTTGTTTGTTTTAATGTGACCTCTCAAATAGGTGTGATGAATGATAGTAAATTAGCATGAAAGAAAGTGAGTTTGTTTGAATGAGGTAGAAATATGTTGTTGTGTAGAGGGAAGGCATTATGCACTGAGAGATGGAAGACATTATTTCCTTTCACAGTGGGTTATTTCTTGCCATTTGTAAGCTGCAGCTGTTTTTCAAAAAGGCAATATGAAAATGCATAGCTGCATTCTGCCATAAAGCACCTCCGAACAAAGATTATTAAAAATGACAGATACATTTCTGTGTATATGATAATTTAAGAGCAGAAGTAGTGCCACACATTGGTATTACGAGATACCAGAATAATTCTCTTTTCTGCAAAATCTGTAAAACCTAATGGAAGAACGTCCTTTTGGGCTTGCTTGCAAAGGCAATTACATTGTGATTCAATAAGGCACCTTACACTTGCTTGACTTTAAAAGAATCTTTCCATCTACCACTTTTTAAGACAGCACCAGTAAAGGTGTGCATTTAAGTTTTTGCTTAAATGCTTTGCCAAATTTAGCTTTCAGTCTCCATGGAACAGTGTTCACTGTATCACACTTGCAATAATATACGGAAGTTTATGCCTTTTCAGTTGGAAAGGCTTACTTAAAGCATGTGATTTTCCCAATTATGGCATGCCATTCTTTGGTATTGCATTACTCAACTTGCTGAGCTTGACAGTAACAGTGGCCCATGTGGAAAGCGAATCAAACCAGAAGAGAAGGTAACCCTCTTGAGGCAGTTTGAGGTAGTGCTTGGTATTCTACCCTGTCATTCTGTCCTAATCATATGCCTTCAGCAATGGGACTTTCTGTTGTTCCCTCATCAGTTTTTCTCTCATTGAAATCATTAGTGACTGGCATCCAGAGTTGATGTGACATACCCAAGTTGTCTGCTGGGACTGGCTGTGAAAGTGGACTGTGAAATGCTACTCTGAACCTTTCCTGTGCACATCTTGGCTTTTGATGCAGGACCCTATTTGTATAGATAGCCCCTTGACAGGCTTCCCAGGTTCCTTTCTTCTCCATTTCATTTCTTCTTTGGGACTGAGGCTATTCTTTACTCATAGCACATGCTAACTAAGATGATCTTACAAGAGTTCAGCATGATTCTTTGGATAGTGCCTTCAGGATTTACTGGCAGGCTAATTTGAAAATTAGTTTAGATTAAGATAGAATGTAGAATTAAAATGCACTGTTTTTAAATAATTTCATGTATTAGCATTATCTGTATGACTGATTTTGTAAATTAATGCACAATGAGTGTCTGTATGAGCTGTATAGGTAAATTCAAGAAATAACTGTACCTGTATGTGTGTGAGAGCATATGCATAAATAGAATTCTTCAGTTTTCACCTATGAATTTGCAGTAATTTGTAACCATGCATAAAATTCTTTGATGTTATCCTTGAATTGCAAGTAGCAGTAACTGGAGTTTGCAAATTTATTTTTAATCACCTTTGGTTTTTTTTCAGCTCTTCTTTATGCAACTATTTTTGGAAACGTCACCACCATTTTCCAGCAAATGTATGCAAACACCAACCGATACCATGAGATGCTGAACAATGTGAGGGATTTCCTAAAATTATATCAAGTCCCAAAAGGCCTTAGTGAAAGAGTCATGGATTATATTGTCTCAACCTGGTCCATGTCTAAAGGAATTGACACAGAGAAGGTATGAGTACATGAGGTAACAATTTAGACAGCAAGAGTTTTGTGTCCATTGTGTATATTCTTAGAAACAGGACTGTATAACAGCATATAACTTACTAACAAGTCCTTAACTGCATGCTTCTCCATTATTCTGTTTGTTTTGGTATAAACCTAGATGTTTTTAAAAAGGAGCTGCTTTGGAAGTATGCATTTATTTTCCATTATGGTAAATGTTTTCAGATTCCCTTCGCCTAAATAATAAATAATTTTAATATACTTAACAATTGAAATCAATGGGAAATTGGTCTTCAGACAAGTCCATGAATGTAACTTGATGTCTGATCTACATTGGTATTATTCTGAAAATTATTGGCATCTGTGAGTTGCAATTAATTGAGTTTGATTGGCTTGCACCTTTGCTGATACCAAGGACATCAACATATCTATCAGTGTAATTAGGATAGGATTTAATGGCAATAGAGACTGATCTCCTTGAGCTAAAATGTCATGGCTAGAACATAAGGTCTTTGGTAGGGAGATACAGAAACTGTGGCACTGCTGGCAGCCATGTGGGGTAGAAGTCCTACAGGACTTTAGCCTTCAGAAAGGAGTGGTTCGTTGGGTTTCTTCAAAAGCTGATTAAAGTAGAAGGTCATCTTTGGAGAGTGATTCATTGTGTGCCAGCACAGACCAAGTGAATTGTCCTCAGGGCATCTCTTCCCCCATGATGTGTGCAATGAGTAGTCTTGGATATTTTGAGAACTGAAGTCAGATGGGAAGGTTTCCAACTGCAATACCTTGAATGTAGGCAAGATAACACAGCTTTAGGTCTAGATTTTTGGTTAGCGGAGATCAGTGACACTCCTATGGCTTCTGTGGACCTGATGCACATCAGCTGAAATTAGGCATTCAATCTCCAGTTTCAGTGAAGATTTTACTCCTAAGAAGTTCAAAGTTTGAGGGAAGGTAAGAAAGTGTCATGGTAGATTAATATCTTAAAATGTTTAGTGCTTGCCGAGGTTTGAAATTCTTGCTTCAGTTGAATCTATTGCAAGATACATGATGATGATGCAGCATGCTCAGATATGCCAAGATAAAGTTCCTACACCGAAAAATTTAGTCTTACATCATGCTGGTGAAATAGCAGTTATCTTAGTAATCATGGGCTGTAAAATTTGGATACCATCACAAATACAACTATTTTCAGTAATAAAGATTTTGATTTCTTTGGTTCTTGTGCTTCAGTATGCAGCATTCTGTAATATGTTAACTTCTTATACACTAATACTCTAACTTCCCAATCCTGATTCATGCAGTGTTAAAAGTGAGCTTTTATAGTGTAAACTCCTGTAAATGCATTCAGTCTTATCATGTAAACTCAAAACCATATGAAAATTCAACTTTCATTTGCATTTATCTCCTTGCAGTTAAGCCAGAATCCTATATTATTCCACTACAGTTTCATTAGATTTTAATGATGCTTTGCAGTGAATTAGGAGAACCTATGCTTTAATTACTGAAATTTCCTTCAATAGTTTCCACATGTGTGCTTTTATAGATTATAAAAACGCAGTTAGAGCCATAATCTTTGACTCCTGGTAAGCAGTGTTCTTTCATCTGTAAGATAGTAGTGGCTGCCTAGCTAGATAATTAATATGGCTGTAACATCTGCAACTTGGGTTTTTAACAATTTTCCCTTGGTAAAGACTTACCTAAACTTAGGCCTGGATCCAAAACCTATATAAAACAGTGGAAGGATTTCAGGAACCTCTGCATCTGGACAACAGTAGTTGCATCTAATCGAACTTCCCAGAAAAGCCCATGTTACAGAAGATCAGGAGACAAGATAAACGTAAGAACTTGAGCACCGGTTTGAATATTTTGGTGTTTTCTATCCCTTACAGCCTGCATGTCTGCAAAAGCAACAGCGTCAGTGGCCAGTAGTGCCTGCACTGATCATCCCTGGGTCTATATGAATGTAAAGATCAGGTAGTTTGCTTTGAGCTGCACGACCTTAGCCAAAGTCAGGATTTGTTTTAGCAAAATGGTGGAAAGCTGTATTGTAGCCTGGCAGCCTTCCTACCTTTATCTCCACTCAGGAAGGTGTTGTGATGTGCTTCACCAAAACAAAAAAGAGAAAATGGTGAAAATTCCAGCTGAAAAATCACAGAAACAATGGCACAGTCCCGGAAAATAGTCATGTAGGGTGGATCGTTTCTCTTGCATTAGGTCCTTCATTACCCCTTCAAGCCCACTTGTAAGACCCTCTGCATTTAAATGAAATCCATCTGTACTGAACCTAGAGCACAAAGTGGATGGGAGTATGCTGTAGGGACTTGCAAGGTACACTAACTGAGATTTATTAACGTAGGCATTGTGGGGTAATGGGACTAAATTGGATTTAGCTGAGCTGCTAAATCCAGACAGTGCTCCAGTGTAGATTGGAATAGGTGATTACTGCCCCAGGTCTTGAATTGCTTCTCTGTTGTGCTTTGTCTGATGGGCTGGACCTGACCTTAGGGGTTTCTTCCCATCTAGTTTTCAAAGCTCCAGTAATGGGATTCTGGCCAGTCTGTTGTCTGGATATCTTGTGATTTCCCATTCTCCTTAATTTTGATGAACATTTCAAGAAGCTTTATATTACCTTGCAAAACACTTGTGCTTTTGGCAGATGATAATTAGTGAGGAATTTCTCAACTTTTCGGTCTCCATCAGACAGCTCAGTTTCCATCATCCCAGGATGTTTTTCAACCTAACATGCAGGATTACATCCTAAACTGTTCCAAATATATCTGCATTGTCACACTGAAATGTGTTTTACAACATAATTTACCTCAAATTATAATACATTCCATTCAGTCACTCAGCATATTGAAATGGCTTTGTTTAGAAATCCAAATTCAAAGAACAAAAAGGCTAATGTACTAATAGAGAATGAAATTTCTTACATGAGCATTACGGTAGGTTCCTATTGTGATAAACATTCCTAGCAATTTGATGGAATAAAAATAAACCCATGCCTGTATTTCTTTGATAACTTTAGATTTTAAATTAATATGCTTGAAATTGAAATATAATTTAGTAACTTGATTGGAATTACTATCACTTAACATGTAGATTTATTTCATCAGATCTCAACTATCTATGCTAGAATGACAAATTCACTGTAAAAAACAGATCTTGGCTAAAACTGTTAAGGATCAGTCCTTAGATGGGAGCTGAAGACAAAGTGGAAGTAAGCATGGAGGAAGATAAATGAAGATCTGGTCTTTGATGCCTGTGAGAGCAAGCTGTCCCGAACAGAACTTTATCTTAAAGCCCCTGTCTGCTGTCCTTGTATATGGAAGAGGACTTGTTCTCCCCCACCAAAGTAACAGTGCTTAAGAACACACTGTTTTGGCTTCTCTGTTCTTCTTGGGAATAGTTCATCTTCAAAGCCTGTCTTCAAACCTCAGTGCTTCAGCCTGTCTCTGAGTGTTCACAAACAAGGAAATAACAATGACACTAAAAGCATAAGCCTATTTATTGTTATTACTTAAGAGGAAGCAAGTGGCCTCTGATCTATAATCTTAGATCACCTAAACATGAGAGCCTTCCTCTGACATCTGGATGATATATGTAATACAAGCACATGAACTCTTATCTCCTGGTGTAACGGTGGCTCAAACAAGATGGATTTTATTTTTTTTTCATGTTTAGTGCTACAGGTTTTGGGATTATTCATCTAGCAATGAGCAGAGCTAAACAGATGACAAAATTAAGAAGCCTGTATACACTAAACACTATCTCTGATCCAGCAGAACCTGGTTTTTTTGACAGTAAAAAGAGACAGTATATACCCTGTATATGACCATTTTTAAGCAGCTGAAAAAAAAATCTTTACAGTAATAATTTGATATATGATGCATACACTTAGTTTTTATTGAAATTTCTAGGCAACAAATGAAAAATTTATAGATACTAGCTATTCTATAAGAAATAGGTCATTATACATGGAAGCAGAACAACCATTACTAGATGCAGGTGTCTCAAGGTCTCATCTACTGATAAAGTTCTGAAATGTCAGTAAACCCCAAAGGTTTTCTCTTCCTGATCTCTGTGCTATTGTATGGCTTATGATTGGATCAGAAGGCAATTAAATGAATGTCTATCATGTTTTAACAGCCCATTCTTTCAGAAAAGTCATAGGTTGAAACAAAAAAAGGCAGCTATTTAATCTCAACCTAAGCATCAAAGGCAATTGAATAATGAGAGCCAATTCCACATTGCAATGACTGAAATGGAAATAATGGGAAAATAATGCAGTGTTAAAACTATTCACCTCTGGCTCATTGAGCTTTTATACTGGAGAGATGAGTTTATGGTAAATAGAGGTTGCAACTATATTAAACATTAATCTACAGAAGGACAGTGCACTTTAGTCATGTTTACTGTTAATAAGATCTTCAAGAGCTGTAGTAATAATTTGCGATACTCGGAGATGAATAGGGGAATCAGACTGCCATTCCTAGGTGTCTCATCACATAGAGGTGTCTGTTAAGTGCTGGCTGGATTTCCTTGTGGATGATGGGGTTAGAAAGCTTCCAAGCTTCACAGCCGAAGAGAACTTCTGCAAAATTAGGTGTGACAGCTACAACCAGTTCCCTGCTGAAGAGGGAAGGTAAAAATCATTTGGACAAGTATTTTTGTTTCGTTGTAGAAGCGGGGTTGTTGGTCGTTCCTTGCAGATCGGGACGAGGTGAACAAGAAGTCTTCCTTCACCTCGCACAGCTGAGCTAGGACCAGGTACAGTTGCAATCCACGGTTTGGAGAGTGGGATGCAGGAGAGATGGTCAGGGTGTCACTGTTCTTCACACAGGTCCAAGAGTGGGGCCTGTGAACCAGTGGGGCTTTCTGTTTCACTTGTATGGATGGTATGGGTTATTCACCACTGTATGCACTGTGCAGAGCCAAGAAAGATACACTATGATCTCTGCCTCTTGGATGTGTTCATTTTGGGACTGATTCAGATTAAAGTATGAACCTATCATGTTTGAGGAAATGCCAGGGCTATGTATCAGCTCATGAGCTTATTTTCTGGAGGAGGAAGTACCTGAGTGGATGGGGTCAGATGTTTTCCTGAGCACTGGTGCCAAAGGGATGGGTCTGACAGAAGGGCTGACAGATGCGTAGAGACCACATCTAGGGTAAGGTCTTCTACAGATCTCTTTTAATGCTTTCACCCTTGAATGTCTTTCCGAAACACTGCATGTTAGAAAGTAAAGCCACCTCCAGGAGAAACACAAAATAAAATAATCCATTGATCCACTTAATTCTTCTAGTGAAAGAGTGACCTTGGTACCAAAAGTTATCACCCCAAAAAATATTGTGACTTGAGAGATTCTTTGATGTGTGCCATATCTTTTCGGATGTTTTTTTTTCTTTCTTTTATCTTAAGTACATTTTTAATGATATAATTCCCTGTAGTCTGCTGTCCTTTACCCCATTAGAAGTTCATGAAATGATTGTGCTTGGGTTACATATTATAGCAAAATTGTAAACCTTCAACTTTACAACCATTATGCATTCTGGAATCTGCTACTTCTGGTCATCGGTGAATATTATTACTGTACTACATTTTCACTGTGTTAGACAAATGAGCAGGCCTTGTGACAGTGAACCACTTGATTCCTTAAAATACATGGTGATGCCTCTGATCTTCCCCTGTTTCAGACCCATACCCAGATTATGTCAGTGTTGACAATACTGAATTTAATGTAATCTAGAGCAAATTTCTAGGGATTTTTTATGTATCTAATATTTGTTACTCAGTTAAACCAACTTAGTTAATAACAGTAGTTAATTTTGCTACTATACTTGTAAATCTAAACATTTTGATCACTGGTTCAGCTCATATATTGTTAATAAGAAAATAAGACAAACTCAATTTATTAGATTTGTTGTCAAATCTCAATTTCTGAGCACTGAAATCCAAGTGATCTTGGATTTTAGTGCAATTAAAAGAGAGCACAATTGCTTCTGAAATGCAATTGTTAGTGCCAAGATATCCAGTGATGTGTTGAAAATTACCTTAATGCATTCAGGGTTCATACATGCATTCAGTTCATTCATAATGCATTCAGTTCCATACATCACCTATAAGTTACTTACAAAATTACCTGATTATTACAGGAAAATGCTCTGTGATTTGCCAGTCAGCTGTTTTCTCACCTCTGTCTCTTTGGCCTCCAGGCAGTGCCGAATGTAAGACTTTTAGCCAGGTCTGCAAATAATGCAACACTCAAATGAATCAAATCCTTTTCAGCATCTGAATAATTTGGTCAGGTGCCTAGAGAGTATTGTGGGTTTTTTTTTTTTTGTAAAAAACTGACCTTGATTATGGCTGCTGAATATGTCTGAAAACCCAGAGTGGCCTTTGTCCACAAAATAAAAAGAGCTATCTCTGGCCTGCAGCTGTTGAGAAGTTGGAGGAATTGATTTTATTTATTGTTAAAGCTGACATTTTTTAGTATATTCAATATTTGTTATGGTTATTCATTTCGAAAACAGTCCTTGTTATTCCACTGCTAAGGCTGTCTAAGCTCTTCACTTAAATATCAGTCAATATACCCTCTAGCTAAAACCCAAGAAAGTGAGAATCCTGTGGTCAGAAAGAGAATTGGAAATAGATAGCATTCATGATTCACTGGCCCCTGCCCTTTTTATTAACAAGTCTTAACAGATTCTGTCACATTTGCTAAGCGATCCTGTAGTGTTTTCCAGCTGTGGAAGATTTAAAAAAAATACTTAAAATCCTTCTAAAAGATATTGTTTGGACACACTCTTAATCTGTACAGTTTTTGTTTTGATTCATGTGCTTTTCTTTGAGTTTTTTATAATCTCTGCTCCCCATAGAGTTCTTCAAGCTGTTCAAGTGGCTTATCTTAAACTGCCTGAGCATGCTGAAGAAACGGATGGGAGAGGAAAAATGTCAGATTGAACCTCCTTGAGAATTTTATTCCCCCCTTACAGATCTAAAGCTGAAAAGATAGTGAGATGTTTTGTGCCAGTTCCCTGTGAGCTGCTTACTGACTTTCTGAGTTTCTAGCAGCAGCTACAAGCTTTTCATTCGCACCACCACCATTTTATTTATGCCATAAGATGCTCTAGAGATGACAGCAGTGTTGAATCTCTGCCTTGGGTGGTATTGTGTTGGGGCTTGTATCATTTGGATTCTGGGTGATGATGGCAGAGCTCAGCAATTGTCTTACACTGACTTTGAGGAGGCTTGATTTTCTCTTCAGAGAAGGGAAGAGATAAACGTCGTTCTGTGCTTTACTACCTCCTCTCTCAGTTTTGTAGTGTTTCAGGTCTTCCTGGATACACATGGCATGGAACCTTGCTCCTTTTCTGGTAGAAATACAGTTACTACCACCAGTAAAGATTCTCCTCTGGGTAGAACTTAACTTTCTCCTCTGATTTTGCATTGAAACATGACAGGTTCTGTTCTTTCGTGCTGCTTGGATACATACGGACAAGATGACTGCAAAGTCTGTGACCACAGATTTATTGCAGATCAACTTTTTTAGCAGCACAAGCATCTGGTCCCTGCAGACTGTCTGCTTTAAGCCATGTCCTCCAAAACCAGCAGCTGGTAAAGCATTGCAGTGAGCAATCTTAATATCCTACTTTGCTTATAGACGATAGGTTTCTTGAAATCTCTAAGGAAATTTACTCTTCAGAAATTCTTGGTGGGGTTTGATGCACTGCTGAAAGAATATACAGGCTAAAAAAAATGTCCCATGTGAGCTTTTGTTCTAGTAACATGAATTTGGAGGCATTTCAGTATTACAGGATATCCTCTCCCTTAAACTGAATTTCTCTTTTACACCAGTGGGTGTGCAAATGGACTCTTGTGCAACTATATTGCAGCTAGTTTGTATCTTTTTAGTTGTGCGCTGCCTTAAAAATGCTGAGATCTCAGTAAGAGCATTTTACAATGTCAGCGTCTTCTATTATCACTAAGGGATCATTATCAGGAAAATGTTTACCTGAATTTAAAGTGCTGATTTTCTCATTTTCTGCTTTTAGGATCTTTGGGCTACTTACCATTAGCTTCCAAACGCTTCTGTGTGATCCTGTATCACATTATGCATCTTCTTTGGAAGCAGGAAAATTGTTGCATACTGTAATGTGTCACCAACAACCCCTTTTTACAACATAACTAATAGAGAATTTGGTGGCATCTGTGAGACTACTTCTGAATTCATGGCACTGGTATTTGTAAGCACAAAAAGAAGTGCTGCAAAGTTGGGTTGTAGCTTATGATGTCCTGTGCTTGGAGCATGCAGAAAACAAATAGCAGAATATTAAGTTATTTTTATCTGCCTTTTTTTCCCCCATGTATATCAACATTTATCTTTGTCAGTCAAAGTTCCTCTGTCAAAACTTTCAGTATTGTTTCTTGTCATCTGTTTCATTCTCTGTTCTCAGTATTTGCAGTGTAGCAGACAAGAAAACTGAAATAACGTTTGTTCCTAGCTAACTCTTGCATCGTTACTCATTTGCTGGTGTACTACCAGTTAGTAAGTGATATTTCCGTACAGAAATATGTCATTAAGAGAATCACTTTTGTCATGACACCAGAAAATTCCTAAATTATGCTAAGATTGGCTTTTTCCGTGGAATGGAACTTCTTCCGTCTCTTCATATTACAGTATATGAAGTGTGTGATGATAGATAGGTCTGTTGTGCGCATAAAGAGTAATGCTTTGAGTGCTGTCTTTTAATATTCTGTATTTAACTCTGTGTTTGTGAAGAAACACTATGCTGCTTTGCCTCCAAGTGGCTTTTATTCTTTAGGGACACGGTTAATTTGCATTCCAAAAAACAAAGGGTCCTGAAACGTCTCCGAGTTTTGTAGTAACAATCTATGCAATAATTTAATATCTTTTTCTTGCAGCCTGAAAGCTTAAAAGATAAAATTTAGAAATCAGTCATGTACTAACACACATTTTTTTTAAGAGTAGTATTTGAGAATTCATAACTCATGGCCTCGAGTCAAAGGCATTTACATTACTGAAAGTATTAAAGAGACATAAAAAACGTATAACCATAATTTAGGTCCAAGAGCAGATAAAACATTAAAAAATCATCAATAATGATACTAAAAAAAAAAGCAGAATTTTCATTAAATTACTATTGAGAAGAAGGAAGTTGGCATGTTGATGTTTTATTATAATAAAGACATGCTTTCTGTTTGATCCAGAAGCAGGGCTGAGGTGGAGCAATCGCTCTCAAAGGTATTTTTCGTTGTTTGGTTTTATTTTACTGGAAAAAATAAGTTGTGCCCATATTTCTAATGATAAGTGGAATGACTGGAGGAAGTATATATTTGCAAAGCTAACATTTGCCCTTAATATAATTATAGAAAGGTGATACAGCATATGCCAACAGTGATGCAGGCAAGACATTACTAATGCAAAAAAATGGTTTATTAGAGAATGTCTTGTCAAATGTGTTTATTAGTATTTTTATGATAAAACTGACTTATGCAGGGTATTTTAATGTGTTCTGTACAATGTTTTATTGCAGAAAAATAGCATTAAGCCAAATTGACTTGCTCTCTGTTAAATCAAATATAATCTAATTATCTGGTAGATCTGGGAAGGTAGTTGTAAGTGAGGAAACCTAATGCTGTAGGGAAGTTTCCAAAGAGATACTGTGCTTCATAGTGTTAGGCACAAGAACCATTATCTCTCTTGTTTATTTGAGATGAGATCAAGAGATGACCTGGTTATATTCTATAAACACCTACACATGGAAAATATTTCCAGTGTTTACAAGTATTTTATCTTAGTGACATGATGAGTTCTCCTGGCTGTTGGCTGAAAAATGAAAAAAAAATCAGTTCAGAAGTAGCACGTTTTGAAAGACGGAGTAGTTGTCCTTTGGAACAGCTACCCTATTATCATTTGAAAGCATTAAATCAAGGCCTTCTAGGTTATAATTTTAAAAGGCAGTCTGGGATTGTTACGAAAATTATGAGATGAAGAAGCTAGTGCAGATGGTTGCAGTTGTTCCTTCTAGCCTCGGACTATTATAGTACAGAGGCTAGGAGAATAATTTCTTCACCTTTTTGCATTCATGATACCTTTGACTGCAGAGCAACTTTGATCTATTGAAATAAGAAAGGAACTAAATGTTATTAGTGAAGTAGAAATTGTTTGCTACTTTCCCAGTCTAAGTTTTAGGACCTTTAATAATATTTTACAATCACGTACCTCTTGTGAAATAAACAGAAATTAAAATTGTGGCTTTATATTAACATGACATTTGCCTCAAAGCTTAGTCAGGTTTACCAAATTCTCTCTCTGTTGCTGATATTCAATGGTAGTCAACACATTAATCCAATATCCCTCTCTCGCACTCTCTGTAGAGCAAGCTGCCAGTTTAATTGCATATGAAGAGAAATTAATCAGTACGATTGATTTGCAGTCTTCTTTAAGTGCTCTTAATCTCATGCTCTTGTCTATTATTTATCCTAGGAAAACTTTAAAAAGGTTTTATATATTTCTCAGTGCAATTACCTACCATACCATTTTAGGTCTATAGGAATGCTAATGTGTATAGGAGGATGTGCAAATATCTAACATACAGTTTACAAACCTAAGAAGACCCACAGATTTTCACTTTCTTTCTTCAGGCATGTTTGTGTTACTATTTCAATAGGGAAAGCTATCTAAGGTAAGAAATTAATTGAAGGTTTTATTAAATTGATCTGATACGGAGATTATCTTCGTATTCACAGGACAGTTTTTCAGTCACCTCTACTTTACGTATCATAAGTTTTCATAATACTTTCTGTTTGCTCTGATCTCAAACTCTGGATTTTCTAGTCTTTAAACCCTTCAGGGCAGGTTACTTATTATATGTCTATATGGCACTGAAACTAAACTCTATGTGTGCTTGGATACATGTTGGTAAGTGGTCATCTACACAACGGCTTTTGAAAACTAGATTTTCTGGATGTGAGGAAAATATGTTTTCTATTGTGAATGGTCTGTCTGTGTCCTCAAGCTCCTTAAGATCTGACTGTCTATTCTATGCTCCTGCAGGGATTGAGCGTAGCAGCAGGTGGATAGCCAGAGCACCAAGTCTGGAGGGATATCCACAAACATTATAGTTGTTCCACCTGCAATTCTGGAAAACAAGTGTGAAAACTGTTAGGAATTAGAACAGTGTAACAGCATTAGTCCCTTCTTTTACATCACTTTTTCAGCTGCAGTCAAAGCAGTAGATGGTAGAAAAAGACTACCCCAACTCAAGATAATGCTCCTGCCAGAAGCTTTATGAAATAACTAGATGGATGGATCTTAAGATTGCTTGGGAGGATCTTAAGATCCATCCATTCAGTTATTTCGTAGAGCATACACTGGCCATGTGTCATATTCCCAGCTGATTCTTTTTCATCTTTTTCTTACTCAGGTTCTCTCAATTTGCCCGAAGGACATGAGAGCAGATATATGTGTGCACCTAAACCGGAAAGTTTTTAACGAGCATCCTGCCTTCCGGCTGGCTAGTGATGGCTGCCTGCGAGCCCTGGCTGTGGAGTTTCAGACGATCCATTGTGCCCCAGGGGACCTCATCTATCATGCTGGGGAAAGTGTTGATGCTCTTTGCTTTGTGGTCTCAGGATCCCTAGAAGTCATCCAGGACGACGAGGTGGTGGCTATTTTAGGTACTGTGATCTCTATTGAAATTCTAAAGGTTTGGATAAATTTGCCTTCTGCTTAGCTTTGAATATTAACTAGTCTTGCCCAACATCAGCTGAGACTGTTAGGAGGCTAATGGTTGTCATAAGATGGAGATGTTTTTTTTTTTTTCCAGAGATACTGCTGTAGAATAAAGCCCTTCATCTTTTATGTCATTGAGAATGCTCTTTCTGCCCAGCATGGCTCACTGGTCACAGCTGAAGTGTCTCAGCATAGAAGAGAATGGCATCGGTCTGCTAGACATCTTTTAAATAGCCCAGATAGAGAAAATGCACATTGTTTTATATTAGTCTCTTGGAAGGATTTCCACTTTAACCTTCATGCTGGCATTTTAATTTGTCTATATACTAGCCCAGAATAACAGCTGGAAACAGTTTCTACAAGGAAGCAAAATTGTCACTTATAGTGAACTGGCTTTAGAGAAAACCAGCCTGACCTGACTGTGCAAAGAGATACTGATACACCTATCTCTTTGCAAAGTCTACCCAGCAACAGGCATGAGAAGTCTCAGTAACTGGGAATCTCGAAGTTGATCACCCTGTCACCCCACAGTGGTGTCTGGTTTGCCAGCAGTGGGTGGGAAAGAGACTCATGCATACTCCTCCTAGCTTGTAAGGAACTGGGAAAGGCATAGCAGATGGTGGGACTGAGTGGTCAGCACTAGTGTTGAGATAGGAATCATCCTCAGAGGAAAAACAGTATAGAGGAAGAACTGGTAGCTCTGTCTAAAATCCACCCAGAGTCTGACTTGCCTGTTTAAAGTAGACCCACTTATTGTAGAACTCATCTCCAGTTTAATATTAGCTATTTGTTTTCTGTTAAACTGGAGATGTGGCTCCTGAGAGCAAATCCAACGAGTGACATTGTCCTAAGGGATTTCTCACACCCCACTGAAGCTCTGTACTACTTCTTCCCTGTAAGGGTGGTTCCAGAGGGCTCCATGGGACCCTCTTGTATCTCATGGGGTGACCACTGTGACATGAAGGTTACACTTGGAGTTGGCCTGGCATGTGGGAAGAGAGTAGACGTGAGGAGTCACTACACGTGGGGAGTCACTACTGGTCATAAATCAAGGCTTCAGCTCATTCCCAGCTGGCAACAGGGGGGAGAAGAGGAGAAATTAGGACAAATTCATAGCCAAGGGATACTCCTGATGTGTTGCTGTACAAGCCTGTGTGTGTCCTGCGCTTGGGTGGGACTGGGCAGTGTGTAGACATGTGGATGAGACTGAGTGGGGGAATTCCCCAAGGGCATAACGCAGGTCCTCCCAGCTGGAGAGTATGAACTCAGGAAAATGCACATCTATGATCTTTTGAAATACCTGCTGCAGCTTACTGTATTCTAATACATACTAAGGCTTTTAAGAAGAGAGATTTAATGAAAGAATGAATCTGTTTCCTTATTCAGTTGTAGAGTCATTATGGTGAAAGCTCCTAAATCTGGACTTTCCAAAGTAAAAGAATTTCTTGTATTTTAGATCACTGGACTGTTTCATGTTTATTATTAATTTCAGTGATGATATATTTGCCTACAGCTCTTTAAAAATCAAAAGCTTTAAGACTAAGTAGCAGCATTTAAACAAATAAATGCTTTTTTGATACTACAAACAATAAAATGTAATTTACTGAACTTGAAACCATCACTAAATGGATTACGTGCAAAACTTTGTTGCCTTTACTAGTGAATATTGTTTGTTTGAAATAATAGTCAAACTTTTTTGTTTCTACCTTGCAGATATGGTAAACCTAGTATTTAGGTTATTAGTCATTTGGCTGGAGAGACTTTTAACCATTTCTAGTTAAAGTAAATTCTCCAAATTGCCAGAAGTGCCTTCAATTCTGCCATGGCTGCTGACAAGCAGTCCCATGATTCAGAGCTCTGTTCATTGCGTACTACAGGAACTGGCACAACGTGTAAATGTAACTTAAGATAAACTGCTTCCTCTAGTCTTAGAGCACACTGAAGAGCATTTTAATGCTCTGAGAAATTATTTAATGGAATAGTGAACTGAGTTGATGAGATGTTGTATGCTGAAAATTCACTTATGAAAGGAAATCTCTCACAGACGTAGTTGCAATGATATTGTCCTGGGTTCAGCTGTAAGTTATTTTTCTCCTTCCTAGTAGCTGGAGCAGTGCTGTATTTTGGCTTTAGTCTAAGAACAATACTGGTAACACATGAATGTTTTAGTTGTTGCTAGGTAGTACTTACCCTGTTCAAGGTCTTCTCGGTCTCTCATGCTCTGACAGTGAGAAGGGGCATAAGAAGCTGGGAACCCAGGACAATTGTTTGGATTTTTTTTCTTTTCCATTTTTAGTTTTATAGTCTCTGCCCTTGTTATTTCCCTTATCATTATTAGTAGTAGTGGTTTTGTATGGTATCTTGCTATTGGACTGTTCTTAACTCAACCTGTGGGGTTTATATTCTTTTCATTCTCCTCCCTATCCCACCCAGAGGTGGAGGGGATGGAAGGCGTGAGCAAATGGCTATGTGGTTCTGAGTTACTGTTTGGGCTTAAACCACTACAGTTATCTACAGTGGCAGCTGTGGCACCTGAAATAGTGACTGCAGAACAGTGATAAACATGATTTTTATCTACCTATTCTGCCTTGAGAAGTTCAAGCACAAGCAAAGTGAATCTGCCTAAGAGGGAGACCAGATTTTAAAACATCCTGCCTAATGTGAAAACCACTGTATCTTGCTTTGAATAATCCAAGCATCTGTTGTCACACTGGGTCTCCTAGGGAAAGACAATATATGGGGTTGTAATACTAGTCTGCCTATCTTCTCCATCTCTCAGCAGTAACCTAGAAAGTAAATGCAATGAATATCCTTTTGAAACTTGTCCCATCAATTTCCTCTATGGGACCGGGAAGGCAGCAGGACATGCTGTCTGCCAGCCTGTGCTCCTTGCAGAGGAAATAATAGTGTTGTATTGTTTAATATGGTAGTATTATTTGCCATACTTAGAGAGAGAAGGAGGAGGGGAGAAGGTGTGTCCCTTTTTTTTTCCTTGTTAACCCTGCTCACCTGCCAATGGAAGTTTTGGCATATTCTTAAAAGTGGAATATCCTCAAAAAGTGAATCAGGTAGAGACACCAAAATGTGTTAGGAATGTGCATCTTACATCTTTTACGTTCGTGCTTCTGTCCAGAGTGCAAATCTTCCCTTGGGTCCCAGCATAAAACATTCCATAGTGCTGCTGCTTTTTCCTCTTGTCCATCTTGCCTTATCACATTCTGTTTCCTAACAGCCATGGTGAGTTGGCATGTCCAGCCTCCCTGCCTGCTGAGACAGTGTCCTCAAGAAACTCCGCATCCCATCCAGGTGCTTTCTGCAACTCTGCTGTGGAGATAACCATCCTTTTGGTCTGCAGCAGTTTTCCTGGCCCAATGGCCCCACCTTTGGTGTTTCAAAAGCAGGTGAAACCCAGTGATTGACAGGGCAACTTGCAGCACTGTAATGTTTTATTCTCTCCTGGTTTGTTTTTGTTTTCACTGGTGCATAATTAAATGCCCAGCTGCTGTAGTAATCAGCATTACAGAAATTGGTACATTGACAGAATGAACAAAATTGGAGCTCTGCAGTTTATTTGTCTCATTAATGGAGATACCCAGGTATTCCATTACATTTCCCTCCTAAGTTATCTCCATCTCTTGAGGACAGCCTCACACCTTTTGCAGGTACTGACTGCTGCTGTAGCAGAGAGCACACCACATTGGTGTGGTGGGTTACTACATTGCTGGAGAAAACAAGACCCAGTTATTTTAACACAACTCATCTGCAGTTGCCAGGATAATGGAGAAGGACAAACTGTCTTGTCTCTAATTATCAAAAACTTCCTAGCTGGTGAGGTGATCCTAAGAAGACACATCAGTAATTTTCCTCCGTCTCAAGCAGTAGTAAACAATATAGCTGCCACTGCTCTGCCTGGGGAAGGTGTTAACAGCAGAGAAGTCTAAGGAATGACCAGAGGTTTTACATTCCCCAGGCTAACAAAATGAGGCATCTCCTAGCAGAGGGCACCTAACAATTCACCCTGCTGCGACTAACCTGAATTTGCTCCTGGTGAGGATCTTTGTGTAAGTGGCAATGCCAACCAAGTGTTTCTGGAAGCTGCTTTCCAGCTCCCCTTATTTTTCACTGCTGACTGCATAAGTTGTACTGTAACTTAAACCAGGCAGATTGATTAAGAAGGTTTAAAGAAGTCATTTTGCCAGTAGAAAAATAACGACCCACCACATTCAGAATTTGATTGTAGGAACTGATCAAAAATAATGCTCAGACTGTATAGAGATAAAAATATATTGAGCAGTGAAATCCTAGTGGGGGCTGAATGAATTCAATTTTGATAGTCAAGCCAAAATGAATTTATTTTTAATAGCTCATTCAGCCACACTCAGGGTCCTGATCCTGTATGTACTCAATTAAGTTGTATTTGCCTTTATGCATATTAATTCTAGCATGTTGTGTATATACTCCCAGAGCAACCTGTTGTTTATTGGATTTTTTGCCTTTTAGCAGGCCAGAGTTTCAGTTATTAAAGGTCTCAGAGGGGATATTATGCTGTATCAAAGGAGTTAAGAAAAGCAAGAGTGCAAGTGTCATGTCTTGAATTTGGTATGACAGCTGAAAACTGGGATGAGTCTTTTTCTACTCTTTATCTTACATGTGTTTGGAGATCAAAAGATTAAGTCTCCTACCAAATCACACAGAGGAAAGTTCTTTAGAGGCTGATCAAGTAAGAGCACCCATTCAGGTGAGAAGGAGATGCAGGTGCTCAATTGTTGTAATTTGGTGTCTGGGATCAATGCATCAACACTTTGAATTTCCTTGGTGTTATCCAGCCGGGCATGTGCTTTGTGCAGGACAAGTATGACCAAGTGTGATGCACTCCCTGACATAAAATACTGCCTGTCAATGCAATTACATCTCATAATATTAGTAATTAATTCTGTGATTTTAATTAGTTTAACTGGAGCTTGAGTTTCTTCTCAGGTGGAATGAAAGGGGCAGAATTTGCCCTGTGTTAGATCATCTCTTCATATTTATACTGAACTGTTTTTCATTTTTCATATGATGTAAACCAAGGCAAACTAGTTTTGAGAGTTTCCCCAGGTTAGTAATGTGCACCCAGTAGCAATTTCTGGAACAGCTTGTGTCCTATTTTTTTTTATGGAAAAAAGTCCCTTTTGTCCCAATGAGTTACAGCTCTAAAATAACTAAAAGTAAAATGATTTGTAAAGGAAAGGGTTGGGGTTTGTTTTTTCAGCTATCAGCATTGCAAAAATTAATGTGATACACATTGGGTTTTGAGTGTTGAATCTCAAAGTATTTTGGAAAACATTTGAAGAATTACTGATCTGAGAACCAATGTGATGTGGTCCTCTGTGCTGTGCAGTTCTTGAGCATGTGCCTTGCAATAAGCAGTATCTTGCAGGTCTGAGTTGGCATACGTAGTACCGTGTAACATTTAGTCCCACAGATGCTTGTTCAAAAGGATTATTAGTTCTTACTGACAGAGTTGAAGAGAAAGTTCAATTTGTCCACATTATTTTGTAAATTTAAATTTTTTTTATCTCTCTCTGCATGCTAGTTAACTATAATAAGAAGCATCAATCTTAATTTAGTGCCAGCTGGTGTGTTAGCAATGTGATTTGCAGCCTTCAATGTCAGAAAGATTCCTTTCACTGAACTGAAATGTTTTTGAATTAGACCTGCACGCTTTACTGCCAAACCCAGGGACTCAGAAGTCTTGGCAGTGACAGAAAAGGAAAAAAAAATTAAAAATCATGTGATGCATTTCTTTTAAATCAGATTAACTGTCTGAGGCATTTTGATTTGTTGTATAAGTTTTTAAGATGGTGAGACTGGTCAAGCTCTCAAGTTTATTTCCTCAGACAGGAAGAATAGAAACTTATTTCTGTGTAAAATGAAATTGGAGGTATCCTGGGCTTCCAGAAAAAGATGAAATACTGGGACATTTGCACTAAAACTGAGGGAGATGAGGCAGAATATCTGTATGTACCATTTTGTCTTCTTGAAGCGGTCCTGAATGCTGGAAGGTACATTTCTTTTGGTTTCTAGGCACAGATGGGGAAGGCTGCCCTATGTTAAATAACGCAAAGCACCTTTGCTGGCATGTGACTGTACAGCACAGAAAAACACCTTATCACCTTAAGAAGTCTTGGTCCCTTTTATGTCTTTTTCTTCATTGCTTCTTTTCCACCAGGAATTTATTGTTTCATTGCCTGCCCAAATTTTCTTCCAAAGGCCCCATCAACTTCTCATGTCTACTAGGATATTTCTCATCTGGAGAAGGATAACTTTTTCTTTTGTACAGATATATAAGGGTTCTGAGACACTGTTCAATAGAAGTCTTTCCTTTCTAAATGCAAGGACTTTTTCATTCCCTTTGCAAGGTCCTGAGGAGTTTCATAATGCCCTTCAGAATTTTTCTGCCTGAACCATCCATGCGTGAGCTGCTATCTCACAAATTGGCAAGTCAGTATGGTGCAAGGCTGTGGAGAACACCCCCCACTTTTGTATGGGAGAATTATAATATAAAAGACAGAATAGTGTGATGGAAAAATGTATAGAAATATCTATTATATAGTTACTTATTATATGTACATATTATAGTACATATTTTATGTACAGTCATATGGATATAATACACTAGCAAATTTTTGTCCATACCTAAGATGATACCACTGTAGTTATTTTAGCAAAAATTATGCCTGTCACCAACAACTTGCACATGTCCTACTGGTTTCTGTTGTTCTTTCATTCCCAAATCCCCATACCCATGTTCCTGCCAGCTTTAATCTAGCAGTATCTGAATCTTCCTCTTCCCTTTCCTCATACCAAGTGCAAAAGGTATGCAAGCAATTCCCACTCCAATTCACAGTGTTCTTTTCTGCAGTGATGCTTTGGTCACGTTGAGAAGAGGGGCAAGTATGAAGATAGGATGAGAGAGTTGGGGCTGTTCAGCCTGGAGAAGAGAAGGCTGAGTGGAGACCTCATAGCAGCCTT